>CAJNJA010014494.1:0-11561 GCA_905231915.1 Symbiodinium necroappetens | reverse complement strand
CTAAACCGCAAAGCCCTGAACCCTAAATCCCAAACCCTACTGGTAAACCCTTTAAACCCCTCATGCAGTTGGAAAAAGGCCTTTAACAATTCCTTTTTGATACTGGACCTTCACATCCTGAACCCAAAAGCCTAAATCCCAAACCCCAGACCCTCAAACCCCTAAACCCACAACCCCAAAACCCCAAAACCCAAAATCCACCCCCAAACCCCAAAACCCTACCGGGCCCTTCTTGGAAGCCCTCGAGGATCCCTTAAAGCATCCCTACTTGGAGGTTCATGGGTAGGGTTTAGGGTTTAGGGTGTAGGGTTTAGGGTTTAGGGCTTAGGGTTTAGGGCTTAGGGTTTTTGGGTATAAGCAGAGTTATAAGTCCTTTTTCCTACCCAGGCACCCTCCAAGTGCCTGTCCCCCGAGCCAGAACCTGATACCCTAAACCCAAAGCGCTGAAGCACGGGGGTTTAGGGGTTTAGGGGTTTAGGGTTTAGGGTTTAGGGGTTTAGGGTTTAGGGTTTAGGGTTCTTCAGAGTCCAAAATGGGTACTTCTCTAAATTAGGGTCCCTCTTTAAGGTCCTTGTTAACAGGGTGCCGTACTATATTGGTGACCCAAGAAGGGGACAGAAGGGGACCCTAATTTAGAGAACTACCCAAATGCTCTTCCCAGAGAACCCAATACACCTTAATTAAGGAAAATACCTCTAATTACAGGGGTCTTAATAGGACCTTAGGAGGATTTAGGGTATATTCCTTAATTAAGGGGTATTGCGTTCTCTGGGTTAACCTCCCGAACCCTCAAGCTGATCTTCTAGCCGAGGCTGCGCTGCCACGCGAGCCGCTTCGGTGATCCCGAGCCCGGCTCTCAAGAGCAGGGTTTCTTGAACAGGATCGGTTTAGGGTTTAGGTGTTTAGAGTTTAGTTTTTAGGGTTTAGGAATTTAGGGCTTAGGGTTTGGGGTTTAGGTGTTTGGGTGTTTAGAATTTGGGGGTCTAGGGTTCGGGATGTAGGGTTTTGGGGTTTAAGGGCATTTAGGGTTCCTTTACCCAGGGTCTCTACCGCTTCCACACTGGATCTATGCAAGTTGACTCTATAAGGTTCCTCTCCTCTTGGAGGATCTATAGGGCTCTGTAAGTTATCTTTAGGGATCCAGGGCCTTACGGTTTCAAGGGGTGTTGAAGGGTTCCTGTACAGGCATCTATAAGAGTTTTTTTTAGGACTTCTACAAGGGATCGATATGAGTTCACTCTACAAGAGATCCATAAGGGCCCCTTCGGAAGGGTTCTGTAGGCTTCTATGAGGGATGTAGAAGCGTAGGGGCCTTGGCAAGCAGAACAGGGCTTTGGGGCTTCTTGAGCAGGGTTTGGGGCTATTTCATGTTATAGTCTATGCATATATATATATATACACATATTCATCTGTGTGTATGTGTTTGTGTTTGTTTATATGTATGCACATACACGCGCATATACAGATATAATTATAATTATATATATATATATTTATACACACACGCATACACATAGAGAAAGAGAGAAAGATGAGAGTGAGAGGAACAGGGATTAGAAAGGGGATGATAGTTCGAAATATTCAACCTTTATTAGACTGAGGAAGTTCAGGTCGCAGGAAATGCTGTTGTGTCGGAGAGGAGGATATCTAAGGTAAGGTTCATTTTGCGGGTTTTGAGGAGTGTGTACAGGTTTCTAGCGGGACATGCAGCCCTTGAATCACACCCAGAGCACATCATATGCCGACGATCAAGGGCTCAACATACCCGCATATCTTGCTCCAAATGAACGTGCTGGTGAGAGACGGAAAGGTAGTTGACAGAAACACCTTGGAATCGGACACCCTTCAGAACTTGAGGCTCGAGAAGCTTTACAACATTGCGACTACGATCGCGCTCATGGAGGTGCATTTTAGGCTTTTAGGGTGTAGAGTGTAGGGTTGAGGGTTTAGGGTTTAGGGTGTAGGGTAGGGTTTAGGGCTTAGGGTTCATATTTTCATGGCAGTAATCATTGAGCTGGGGTGGGAGTGTAAAGGGCTCTTTTACTACTAACAGAGGTGCTGCGCGATTTCTATATTGTGAGTCTTGCGCTTTCAGGAGGATTCGGATGTTTAGGGTTTAGGGTTTCGAGTATAGGGTATTCTTATCCTGAATGTTATCCACATCATCACGGCTGTTCAGGACGACGGGGATCCCTTAACCCTAAACCCCACCCCCGACACCCCTAAACCCCTAAGCCTAAGCCCCTAAACCCCCGAGTCCCTGGCCCCCCGAACCCCAGGCTTGTACATTCGGTGTTGGGGTTTCTCAGTGGTTGGAGCACTATGTTTTGATGATAAAGTTGGTTATGATGGTGCACACGTCTATGCTGATGGTAATGGTTACGATGATGATGGTGGTGTAAATGATGTGGATGGCGACTGGCGATTACAGCAGTGGTTATGATGACGCTGCTGCTGATGATAATTAACGATGACCGCTGAGCCAGTGTGCATTGTTTTGGTTTTGGGTTCTTACGGTTGATGATATAAATCCTGCATTACCCATAACAAAGAATATACCATAATTCCCATAGTTTAGGGTCCTTCAGGTAATGCCAAGGATTTATATCATCAATTAATGTAGGCACCTTAATGCTAAGACTAGGGCTTTGGGGTATATAATTATACTATCATTATATCAAGGAACCCCCAAAATCGTATTGGCCTCGGCAAGTTATGGGCTCGATGCAGCTCTAACTGGGTTCTTGTTAGGGGATTTAATCTAAGGTGCCATAGTAGGGATCTATAGTAAATAATATGGTTTCCTTATTATGGTAACTTCAATAAAATCCCCTAACAAGAACCCAGTTAAGCAAACGCGGTTGACGCCAAGCTCTAAGCTCCAATTAGGGAGCCTCGCGCTCTGAACCCCAATGTTTAGGTGTTTTGAGGTTTAGGGTTTAGGGTTTAGGGCTTAGGGTTTAGGGTTTAGGTTTTGGGGTTTAGGGTTCCAAACATCCAAGAAATCTTAGCCACAAATTTCGAGATATTTTTGGGCCGAACCCCAAGAACTCCGCACGGAACCCGAAGTTCTGATTCTGCAGGCCGAGGCACCCAGTTCCTACACCCGACGCTCAACACGGTTTAGTGTTCAAGTTTAGGCCATCTTGCAAAAGGCTCAGGGTTTAGGCCCAGGCTTTGGGGTTTAGGGTTTAAGGATAAGATTCAAGGTTTAGGACATTACGGTTTAGGGTTTAGGGTGCACGAGCTATGTAAACGATGCTTAGCCAGGTAGCCCTAAACCCTAAACCCTCGTAAAGAGGTCGGGGTAGTAGCTGGTTGTGTCTCTCTATAGGTCCCTTGCAACCATACTAGCACATAGCCCTGAACCCCATTCTAACGAAAGAGGTTCCCAAAATTACATATCTACTTCTACCCTACCCGAAACCCTATCACCTAAACCAAGCCGCACCCCAAGCCCCAAAATCCCAAACCCGAACCCCAAGCCCCACAGCCTAAACCCAGGAGTGCAACGGTTTAGGGTTAAGGAGTTGGTTCGATTTTCTTGCCAGCGGGTTGTTCTTCATCGTTCGGGAGGAATATGGGAGCCTGAGTGAGTCATTTGTAACATCAGTTCTCAGGGTTTCTTATATCCTAGGTAGTATTAGGGAGACCCCTTAAAGGGGACCCTTCTTAACCCTTCTGGTGGCCTTCTTAAAAGGGACCTTATTCAGAGGGTCTACACCCCCAAGGGTCCCCCTAATCCTAACTGGCATTATAATGATCATACCAGAATAAGCCCTCAAGACTAGCAAGGGCCCCAAAGCTAGATTCCCAGGGGAAAGGAAAGCGGGTTTCAGGGCGCTTTATTGTTCTAGAGCTCTTCGGGCTTTCACGGTGTGCTCCTATATAGGGCTTTCACGGTGTGATCGGGGGGTGTTTAGGGCTTCTGGGTTTTTTGCGGCTTACCTGGGCCACTTGCTATGAAACCTTTTCGGCTCCATCGCCCCTTATATAGGCGGCCTGAGGGGCTGTTCAGGCTTGTAGTCCGAGTGTTTGGGATGCGGGCCCGCCCAAACCATAAGCCTGAGAAGCTGCTCAGGCTTGATGCTATAGGACTTGGGCGCTTTGAGGCAAAGCCCTAAACCCTACAGTAAACCCCAAGGCCCTGGACCCTAGCACCTGAACCCAAACCCTAAACCCTAAACCCTAAACCCTAAAACCCTCAACCCTAAACCCTAAACCCTAAACCCTAAAACCCCAAAACCCTAAACCCTAGACCCAGCGAGGTGCCCGGCGCTACGCGCCTGGGGCCTCGGAAGGCAGCGCTGAAGCTCTTCCAGGCCGCTATGCGCTTCAGGGTTTTTCGAAGGTTGGGTTTAGGGTTTTCGGGTTTAGGGTTTTTGAAAGGTTAGGTTTAGGGTTTTCGGGTTTAGGGTTTAGGGTTTTTGGAAAGTTGGGTTTAGGGTTTAGGGTATAGCATTTAGGGTTTAGGGTTTTCCGGTTTCGGGAGAAGTCCTGAGCTTTCAGGGACTTTTTGTTGTAATCTCATGTGCATGTAGAAAAATCGCCTTTGCTAGGTGTTGGACACTTATTTTACTTACTTTTGGTGTGTTTAGGTAGGAGTAGGGTTGGGGGTTGAGGGTTTAGGGTCCCTGAACCCTAAAACTCTAAATGATAGCATGCATACAGGAGCTCCCGAGAATTTGGAGATCCGAATGCGAACCTTCGGTGTCCCTGCGCGGACCCCTTTTTCCTACTCCAAGGCCTTCAACACCCTAAGCACTAGACTCTAATTAAACTGCAAGGGGTCAGGTGAAATTAGGGTTTAGGGTTTAGGGCTTAGGGTGTATTAAGTAAGCTAAACTAGGCTGCGAAGCAGCACCTTGTTCTCCTTTTGGTTTTGGGGTTCCCCCTTTCACTCTGAACACCAGGGAAAGGAATGTGTTTTACACGCTTCTGGGGAAGTGGGTAAAAGGAGAGCTACAGTTAGGAAAACCTCAATCAGGGTATCCTACTCGTCGAAATTATTGCGATTCCTCTTCCTCAGGGTACACTACCCCTAAAGCTTAAGCCCCAAACCCTGAACACTAAGCCAAACCCTGAATCCTAAACCCTGAACAGTCGAGTTGCTTGTTTGGGCTGATCTATTCCCTAAAGCCATCTCATACTCTGCTTTCGAAGTCAGTTTCCGTAGTAGCTAGAGGTAGTTACCCAGAGAACCCAAAACCCCTTAATTAAGGAATATACCTTAAATTCATAATATTAAGGCCCCTATAATTTAAGGCATATTCCTTAATTAAGGTATCTTGGGCTCTTTGGGCAAAACTTTAAGTCTGCTACCCGCAGTGCTTCTGACAGATTCCCAGATCTCTGACGGATAAAACCCCTAAGCCCTAAACCCCTAAACCCATTAAACCCCTAAATCCCTAAACCCCTAACCCCTAAACGCCTAAACCCTAAAATCCCTAAACCACCAGAGCTCTGAAGTCCGAATCCCCGCAAAACACAACCCTAAACAAAAAACAGCTCCGATACCCTAAACCCAGATCCTAAACCCTAAACCCAGATCCTAAACCCTAAATCCCAGATCCCTAAACCCTGTGAATCCCAGATCCGAAACACTAAGCCTTAAGCCGCAAATCCCGACATCGATATCCTAAATCCCAAACCCTAAAGCCCATAACATAAAACCCAACCTTACAAACCTGAAGGCCTAGATCCCAAAGTCGATTCAGAGAGGATCGTTTTAAAGCAGCAATCCGAGACCTTAAGCCCTACGTAGGTTCCGAAATCGATTTCGGACAGGATCATGCCTTCGTCTTCCGCCGGCTCTTCGCCGCAGAGGCAGTGAGAGAGGCTGGTTGAGAGTGCTCCGAGATATTTGAAGGTTGCAGAGCTGGTCAGAAGCCCTTCTTTCGAGATTGCGCCTGAGCGTGCATTCACAGCGCACGCATGGCCCTAGAGAAAAGCCCCATGTAGAACCCGCAAGGCCAAAGCGAGCCTCTCCGAGCTCGAGGCATGGACTTCTGCGCTCAGGGTTTTGGGGTTTAGGGTTTAGGGTTTTAGGGTTTTAGGGCTTTAGGGTTTTAGAGTGACACCAAAACGCTATTCGATTCATTTAAGTCCTCATACCGAAGCGAAACTCTAAACACTCAAATCCGAAAATCAAAGACCCAAAACCCAAAACCCCAAAACTTGAAACCCCACCCCGAAACCCTAAGCCCTAAGCCATAAGCCCTAAGCCCTAAACGCTAAACCCGAAACCCTAAACCCTAAACCCCAACCCTAAGCCCTAAACCACGAGCCCTTAGCCATAAAACCCCTTAAGCCTTAAGCCTGACAGTCCCAAGTTCCCGGAAGCATCGCGGCCGCAGGCCCGAAAGCCCGGCGATGGCCCCATTCTTGCGGAGAGCTTAGATCGGTAGGGGTTTCGGGTCTAGGACTTGGGGTTTAGGGTTTAGGGTTTAGGGCTTGGGGTTTAGGGTTTAGGGTTTAGGGTTTAGGGCTTTGGGTTTAGGGTTTTTGTGTAGGGATATTTAATTGGGGTTTAGGGATTTCGGGTTTGAGGTAGAGGAACACAATGAACATGCCGGTGGCCGCTTGCCGCCGGCCGGCTGTGTAGCGATTTTACGTTTGGGGTTTGGGGGTTTAGGCTTTACGAGTTTAGTGTTTTGGGTTTAGGAGTGTAGGGTCTAGGGGTCCACGTATCTCCAGAGGAGGGTCCGGAATCTTCGGGGTCTCAACAATCCTACGTTGTGAGGGTAGGGCTGGCTGTTGAGGCTTTAAGGTTTAGGATTTACGGCTGAGGGTTGAAGTTTAAAACGTCGCTTATCGGATCATGGACTTAGTACATAATAAGTAGGTTAATGTAGGGGCCTAAATAATTGCCAATACTATTTTGGGGCAATCATTGAGGCCCCATTTTGTGGGTTATAAGTGCATTTGTTATGTGAATAAGCTGAATGAGTGTACCTCCTAGCCACACTTAGAGCCTTACTAAGCCTCTAGAACCTTCAACTCATAACTATTGTGGTGCATGCGCCCATGTCTCAACCCCAGACACCGAAAACCCTAAACCCTATACCTTAAAGCCTGATTCCCCCCAAAGCCCTTCTAGAAAGGCCTTCGTCGAAGCCTTTTAGAACCTTACTTGGAGGTTCGTGGGTAGTTATAAGTGGGGTTATAAGTCCCTTAATATGGGTTATAACTGCAGTTATCCTACGTATAATCCTACTTATAACTACCCATGGGCCCATGAACCCCCAAGTAGAGAAAACTCCTATAAGACTCATCAAAGCATGAAGAAACAGAGAGGGAAACCAGGTGGCCCCCCGAGCCTCTATTGTAAAGCCGCCCTTGTTTTGAAACAGGCCGCAAGGCTGTTTTAAAATACGGGCTTAGTTTCAAAATCTCTTCTTCCCATCAAGAGCTTTAAGCGGTAGAGAAGGCAAAAAACAAGCCCTCGTGCTGAACAAAACCAAAAAGCCAAAAGTACTAAAGCAACCAACAAAAAACAAAGAACCCAAGACATCTAAAAACACCCGAATAACACGCTTATATTTATACAGCCTTCATAGAACCCCTAGACCATAAATCCCTAAATCCGTAAAGCCGTAAACCCCAAAGCCTACAAAACCCTAAAGCCCTAAGCCCTAAACGCCAAACCTTATAGTACCCTTCTTGACCCCCATGCAATATGATGGCAAAGAATCCTGACCATTCCGGAGATCTGCTGGCGAAAGAGCGACGACTGACCAAACTTTGGCGATTGAACACAGAATTCATTGAGGATTGGTCTCCGCTCTATGGCCGCTTTGGCAGAACAAACATCTGGAAGCCGCTGCAAAGGTCCCGATTGCTCGACGGACATCTCGCACCGGATGACTCCGCCGCCGGAAGCTGATGAATTGCCACTCGGAAGGATGAGAGGACATGTGATCTGATGAACTGCTTTGCCTCAGCCAATTCTCGGAGAATCCAAGCAGAAGTGGGAGGACAAGGTTTATATACAGGAATATAGGTGCCCTTGTAGGGGCCCTTGAGCCCGTAAGGCCTAACCCCGAAGCCTTAACTCCTAAGCCCCAGAAAAAAAACCCTTTAAGGGGAATTGAAAGAAACCCTGAGAGATCAGAAAAGGACGCTTCAAAGGCGACTCAGAAGCCCAAACCCCCTTGAAACAGCCCTTAAACACAACAGCCCACTCCACACCCTGAAAGGAAGCCTTTAGCCCCTAATCCCATAAAGGAAGCCTTACATGAAACCCTAAACCCTAAACCCTAAACACTAAACCCTAAACCCTAAACCCTACACCCAAAACCCCCAAACCCCTAAACCCCTAAACCCTAAACCCTCAATAAGCTCAAGGCATCTTCGCTGCTGGGTCGTATGCTCGCCGGGGGCCCTTTGAAGAACTTGTGTTGCCTGAAGGTTTCGGGCTTGGGGCTAAGGCTTTAGGGCTTGGGGCTAAGGCTTTAAGGCTTTAGGGCTTGGGGCTAAGGCTTTAGGGCTTGGGGTTAGGGTTTAGGGCTTGGGGTTCAGGGTTCAGGGCTTAGGGTTTAGGGCTTAGGGTAGGCTCCAAAGTAGTTCCTTTTTGGGGGTTACCTTATAGGATCCTAAATACAAACCACAAAAAGGAACTACCTTGGAGCCTATGGGTAGGGTTTAGGGGCTGGCCGGGGCTGAAGCTGGGCCAAGCGATTTCGAAGGGCAAAGCCAAAGGCAAAGCCCGTGAAGACAACCCTGACAAAGGCGCCTGCTACCCAGAAGCTCCAAAACCCCTCAAGTAAGGAATAGGCCTTAAATTAGATTCGGGATCCCATTATAACTTAAGGTATATATTCCTTAATTAAGGGATTTTGGAGTCTCTGGGTACGGTGTCTATAACGCAAGCCCTAAGGGTCCAAGTACCTAATAATCATATACTCTCCCAAATACTAACCTACAAAACTACTATCCTCAACCCAGGTACCTACCCTTAGGCTCCAAGGTAGTTCCTTTTAGTGGTTTATATTTAGGATCCTAGGAGCCTATGGGTAATTATTAGGTCCTTTGGACCCTTAGGGAAGCCCTAAACCCTAAACCCTAAACCTAAACCCTAAACCCTGAACCCTGAACCCTAAACCCTAAACCCTAAGCTCGTTCTTCTCAGCGAGGCCTCGACGCAAGCGTCGCAAGCCGACGTTGCGGGGCTGGGCCGCGGGATGCTGGACGCTGTGCTGCGGGTGCCCTCTGGCGGTTTAGTTTAAGG
This sequence comes from Symbiodinium necroappetens, assembly GCA_905231915.1. Classification (NCBI taxonomy): domain Eukaryota; class Dinophyceae; order Suessiales; family Symbiodiniaceae; genus Symbiodinium; species Symbiodinium necroappetens. Next base: position 2,332 of record CAJNJA010014494.1, on the reverse strand, counting down.
TTTAGTTGGGGCTTTCCGGCAGGTTTTTTATTGTTTTTTTTCGTGGGAATGCGGGGATTCAGGGCATTTAAGGGTTTAGGTTTGGGGTTTCGGGTTCGGACGCGCTCGCACGCTAATGAACCCTAAACTTTATTTATGAGTTTGGGGATGTGGGGCCTCCTAGCTTCTTGATTTTCAGGATGGGTTTAGAGTTTAGGGTTTCGGCTTTTTGTTTTGAGTTGGGAGTTGGAGACTTCGGGTTTTCTGGTTTGGCAGCTTCGGCGCGAGGCAAAGGTCGAAGGCTCCAGCTTGCGATCTGCGCTATTTCAAGTCAGCAAAGATGCGTGCCGAGCACACCAGAGAGCTCCATGCCATTGTTTAACCATTGTTTAAGGAAGCTTCCTTAAATTATCATAGGGCTTTTTCTTATGGTCTGAGGGTAAATAATCTTCCTGAAGTGTTGTAGTGGGACTTAAGGAATCTTCTTTAGTTGAAGGGGTTATGTGGCTCCACGGGATGAGGGCTAAGGTTTAGGGTTGATACTCTTCCCTAGGGCTCCTTGCTATACAGTTTCAGGGTTTGGGGTTTGGGGTTGAGGGTTTAGGTTCTTAAATTCCCAAAACTCTTATTGTAGGTCGGCCACCCTGTGCAGCGGCGCCCAAAGCCAGAGGTATCTGAACCCTAAGCACGTGAACCCTAAACCCTATAAAAAAAAAGAACCCTAAACCCTAAACCGTGAGCACTGGGGTTTAGGGTTGAGGGCCTAAAGCCCTGAACCCCTGAGAGGCATTGAGCGATGGCGTCATCGCAGATATCGAGGCAAATGAGACCGAGGCACATCCTTAAAAGAGGGCTCTTTGACCCTAAACTCTAAACCCTGAACCGTAAACCCTAAACCGGGTATCAGGGGACGTACTATTCTTGTTGTTTGGGTGTGTTAAGCGGGCTTGAGGTTAAGGTGTTTAGAGTTGAGGGTTTAGGGTTGAGAGTGGTTATAAGTTTAGTTGGTATCAGGAGACTTTCACAAGGCTTCTAAGTCTATGCCTGACTCCACGGCCCATAGAACGTTTCGGTGACATTTCTGGCAAGCGCAGGGGTTCTGCAGCCTGTGGAACCCAGCCCATCTTTCGTGAAAGTACGGTAGGGGTTGTGTCAAGGGGGTCGGGAAGGTGGACACAGCCGCCGAAACAACGACAGAGACCCTCTAACCTAATTAATATGCCTTGAATTTTGATATGAGGCTCTGTTAATTTGAGTTCTTCTTAGTTGAAGGATATTAAACCCTACAAGCCCGAATTCCAAAGTGTACTGGGCTTTGCGGCGTTGGTTTCTCAAACTACAGGATGCCGCATTGGGTTGTTGCACGGCTTTGTGGGCATCAACAGGGTGTTCGAGGGTTTCTGAGAATCCAGGGCTACCTCCTTGATAGTCAGGATCCTACTATTTGAAGCCCTTTTCGGGGTTGCTTCTTTCCTGACCCTCCGCCTGTTAACGCAATGCACAGGGTCCAGGGTTTAACGTGTTTAGGAAAGCCTAAACCCCTAAACCCTAAACCCTGAGCCAATGAATCGCGCAGTCGCGTTTAGCTGTGGATCTGCGCAGTCTGCCCGCCTACTCCGTGTGCTTTCTTGAAGAAGTGACCCTGGTTCCTAAAGAAGATCCCAGAAACCCGAATTCCTGTTTGAGACTTATCTTTCTGGGTTTCTAAGCGCCAGGATGTCCCCGAATTCCCGAGCCTCGATCCTTGAAATCAAATCTCGATGCCCCAGCCGGAAGCCCCGATCCCCAGGCCATAGACTTACAAAATTTGAACGCAGGATTCCGAAATGCTTCAATCCGAAAGCCCTATTCTTGAATCTTATGCCCTCAATGCTTAAATCCCTAAACCCTACACCCTAAAACCCCAAAACCCCAAACCCAAAACCCAAAACCCTAAACCCTAAACCGCGCACTCGGATCCCCATGTCTGGACCCTTCTCCGAAACTCGTCAGCTGAACCAGTGGTTCAGGGGTCAGGGTTTAGGGTTTAAGGGTTTAGGGCTTAAGGGTTTTAGGGTTTGGGGTTTAGGGTTTAGGGTTTTAGACCGGTAGCCTCAAGTCCCAAATCCTTATAGAAGCAATTCAACTTAGGGGTTGAAGGTTCAGGCTTTAGCTTTCAGGCTCTGAGCCCCGCACCCATCTTCAACAGTAGCAGTAGCAGCAGCAGTAGCAGTGTAGTAGTAGTAGTAGTAGTAGTAGTAGTAGTAGTGGTAGTAGTAGTGGTAGTAGTAGTAGTAGTAGTAGTAGAGGAGACTGGGCCCACTCGGCGCCCCCACAGAATCATCGATTTGGAGCAGATTCATCGCTTTGGAGG
>CAJNJA010014493.1:0-12171 GCA_905231915.1 Symbiodinium necroappetens | reverse complement strand
GTAGGTCTTTTCGGCTACATGTAGGGTTTATGGTCTCAGATCTTGCGAAAGCGGATTGGTCTCTTGGTCGTGCTGGTCTCGTTGTGTTCGTTGTTCCTGATCCTGTTGTTCCTTTATTTTCCTCTTGTTCCTGATGCTGATGCTTCTGTTTGTTACCTTTTTCCTGCTACAAGTTGTTGTTGTTGTTGCTGCTGCTGCTGCGACACGGGCAGTGTCGACCTCGGTACATATACTTATACACTCATATATATATATATATATTATATACACATATATAAACATAAGCACATATATATATATATGTATATGTATATATGTATGCACATGTGTGCACACACATCTTATATATATATACATACAAGAACTATAGATATGTATATATGTATGCATGCATGCATGCATGTACGTAGGTACGTACGTACGTACGTACGTACGTATCTACGTGTGTGTGTGTGTGCGTATGTGCGCGTGTGTGCATGTACGTATGTATGTATGTATGTATGTATTTATGTGAATGTGTATGTATGTATGCAGGCATGCATGTGTAGGTCTGTATGTATGTGAGTATGAATGTGTGTATGTATGCATGAATGTATGTATGTATGTATTTATGTATGTATGTGTGTGTGCATGTATGTATGTATGTATGTATGTATGTATGTATGTATGTATGTATGTATGTATGTATGTAATTTTGTATGTATGTAATTTTGTATGTGTATGTATGTGGGTATGTGGGTATGTATGTATGTATGTATGTATGTATGTATGTATGTACATGTGCATGTATATGGGTTATGTGCATGTACATGTATATTTACCTGTATAGGTGTATGTGTATGTATATATATATGTACGAATATATATATATACACATCTATATATGTATACATGCATACATGCATACATACATACATACGTATGTCCATACTTACATACATACATACATACATATGTATATACATATACATATATCATGACCGCGTACATACACAGGCATACATACATACATACATACTTACTTACTTACTTACTTACTTCCTTACTTACTTACTTACTTACTTGCTTGCTTACTTACTTACTTACTTACTTACTTACTTACTTACTTACTTACATGTCTACTTACTTACTTACTTACTTACTTACTTGCTTACTTACTTGCTTACTTACTTACTTACTTACTTACCTACTTACTTCTTTACTCACTTACTTACTTACTTTCTTTCTTACTTACTTACTTCCTTACTGACATTACGTTGCATTACAATACGTACATTGCATTACGCTTATGAAATGACATTACCCTACAGTACACTACCCTACACTACGCTACACTACATTACAATACGTGACATGGCGTGACAGTACCTTACATTCATATGCTTTTGATTTTCTAACTTGCTCACACATATATGTATACATACTTTCGTACGTGCATATAAAACCAATTAAGCACCTAAATGCATGAGCAACAGGCCTTAATCACACTTAGTAACCAATCCGGCTCCAAGCAAAGCAGACCTCAAATCCTCGTCCCAGCAGCTGTTTTGATGAAAACTCGCCAGGAGGAGGATTCGGTTGGTCCTTGTGCCAAACTTACAGGGTGAGGAGGCGTAAACGGTGGCCAGTTATAGGTTTGCACGATCCCGAGTTGGATTTGGAGTTGCGGCATGGACCTGAGGTTGCGAGTCGAAGCTGGAACGTGCAGACGGCAGGGCCAATATAGGGGCCTTAGTACATAGAAACGGGGTTCAGGGTCTTTTATAGTCTAATTGTAATAAGGAGCCGCCCTAAACTAGATAGGTGTTTACTGATGCCGCTACATCATGGACCCGAGATCGGGGTCTGGTAAGGTCTCGGCTTGGGACGCATCGGCTTTGTTGCCAGAGGGTTTCGGGTTTAGGGCAATGGCTCGATTTGGGCTTACATCTCACCCGATCTCTGGGCAAACTGTGGGGCGGAAAGGGGTTTTCCCTACATCCTGAACTCTATTTTCGAAACCACAATCCTAACCCGGGAAGGCTAAACCTAGACCACCCGAGGAGCAAGAAGAGGCTGGGGATCGAAATGAACTTAGGGGACGCGTGTCAGGATAATCCGGGGTTGATGTGTTGAATTGAAGCCGTGGGGTTTAGGGTTTAGGGTTTAGGGCAGTTTAAGGCGGTTTAGCACCAAACATTCACACCGGTATACGAAGACACTCCACATTCGCTCGAAGAAGGATGGAAGAGCGCACACCGTCAATAGTTATTATGCTCGTTCCTTACGTGCATGCTCATGGGCTCGTTCGCGCCGAACAATGCCTCACTCAGTTGCCGACTCCCTGAGACCACACACGCACAAAGGAAGCAGGCAGGCATAAACACATCAAGAATCAGCAAGTCTGCGAACGGCAAGTCCCACGAACGGACGAGTGATCGATGAACCGAGATCGAAAACCACACATAGCCAAGCGTAGAGTTCAGCAAGTTACGCCTTCTGTGGGTATGTAGCTGGCATTCAACACGTGCATTTCTGCATGATTAGACAGTCTGCATAACAGTCCACACATACTCACACGGACATTTCTGCATAAAGCAGCATAGTCAGCATAGTAAATAATGTCATACAGCGGTTTACCAAGGCGACAGTCCAAAGTAGCAATACAGATACCAGCACTGCTTCTATAATACCACACGAATCTTAATACAAACGCTAGTATTGAGTATTGAGTATTATCAGCTGACTTTGTACGGATAATTACTATGATTAATACTACTGCTAATGTCGGTTTCTGCCCAAGTGCCCGCTGCATCCACGCTCGAAGACGAGGACGTCCGGGATCTGTGGTTCTGGAGTGAGAACCTGGACACAACCTAAACCCTAAACCCTAAAACGCTAAAACCCTAAACCTGAAACCCTAAAGCCCTAAAGCCCTTAACCCTAAACCCGAAACCCTAAAACCCTAAAGCCCTAAACCCTGAAGCCCTAAGCCCAAGGCCCGGGGTTCAGAGTGAGGATTCGAGGCTATGGGGAGGTAAGGTCGTTGGGTTTTCGGTGTTCACGACTTAGGGAGCAGGCTTTCGGGGTTGAAAGAGCTTTTTGTTTTGGTGTGGGGGGGGGGGGGATAATCAATGTCAAAGAGTTCTTTAGGGGTTTAGGGCTTTAGGGTTTAGGGTTCTTGACTTTCTCGTACGTAACGGACAATCAGATCTGGCAGTACATCAGCAGACTGCGCAACACGAAAGAAGCCTGCACCCACAATGTTAAACCCAAAGGCGTAGAAGTCCCAAACCCTAAACCCCGGACCCCATACCCCCAAACCCCTAAAACCTGAGAACCTGAATCCTGTAAGCCTGAGACTACTCCGATCTGCTGCGCCTGGTCGCAGATCTCGTTGCCAAAGCTGCCCAAATACCTTGGCTGCTCAAGGGTCAGGGCTTCACGGGCTAACAAAACCCAACTTCCAAACCCAAACCCCCAAACTCGGTTTAGGGTTTAGGGTTTTGCATGAGCCCCTAAAAAAACCTCAACCCAAGACCCTGAATCCCAAAACCCCGAAACGCCGTAGCTCTGAGTAATTTAAGACTTTCGGGCCGCAGGCTTGGCTATATGGCTTACGTGTGAGGCGTCCCGTCTTGAGAAAAGCCGAGGTCGGCTTGCAGTTATGTAGGGGCCTTAATAAGTAGAATAGGGTTCTGGGGCCCATTCTACTATAGTTATAATAAGGAACCCTAACAGCAAAAAAGGTAATTATTTAGGCTTCTATATTATCTTCCATAAATCTAAGCCCTAACCTAAGCCCCATCAACCCTCCCACTTCCCGGCTCTGCTTTATGTCTTATGGTTGCCCAAATCTGTTGGATTTTAGTCTTCCGGCAATGAAGGATGGCATACTTCTAGGCTCGACTATACAAGGGCCGGGGAGTCCCCCGCAGCATTGTGAAGGGGACTGCCGTCTGCAAGAGCACCCGCCAGTTCTAGCCCACAAGGATACATACCCAACAGCAGCTGAGAAGAAATCCCATGCTGGCGCCAAGCTGCGCGTCCCTCAAGCCATTGAGACGGGCGATGTAGCGATATGAAGCTTTGGTCATGTCCTTGGCATTCCTACTTGTGCAGTACCGAAAATTAACGAAAGGTTAACCTTTGGGAGTATATATAGGGATACAAGTACCCAAAAAGGAAAAGTAGGTTACCTACCCTACTACTAGGCAGTTGCAGAGAATCTGCTTTTAATAACCCTCAGTCCGGAATACCAACACCTCTGAACGGCACATGTTCCACCAAGGAGACCCCATGCAGCACTGAACCCCTCCCTCAACTCCCAAGCTCCACGGCAGAGCCATGTAATAAACCTCTCAAGAGCTTTCTACACTTATGAGCCTCCACCATACAACCTTTGTCAAGGACTATTGGGGGCGACAGGCAATTCGCCTCAATAGGATTTCAGTACATCGTATACCTGTGTTTAGGGACTAGAAGGAGTTAGTACACTGTGTATTCGTAAATTCCTAGTTATGCAGAGCCCTAGACCCTAAACCCGAAATCCTAAACCCCAAGCACTAAGGTCAAGGGCTGAGGGTTTTAAAAATGTAGGGGCCTTTCTCTGTAGAATACGGGTTTGGGCTCCTTTTTGGTTTGAGGGTTTTACAGGGCCTTACTATGTAGACTAGGGTTTTGGGCTCCTTTTTGGTTTAAATAGAATAAGGAATCTATGGAATAATATGTGTAAATATATTAACCTTTAGCCAAAGGCCGTTGAAGTTTGAAGGTCTACCTGATGCGGTGTGTGGTCTAGAGTTAACTTAACACAAGATCATGACAGCACTCATCCATGCTTTGAAACTCACGGATGCACAAAGATACCACTTGGTTTAGGGTTTGGGACGCCTTAGGGTTCAGGGGGATGACGACGTTGGGCTTAGGGTTTAGGGGGGAATAAAGTTTCATAGGCTCTCTTGCGCAGCTACATAGCTGTAAAAGGAAGAGCGACAAAAACCCCGAAACCCTGCAAAAACTTAACTTTAACGACGAGTATGCGGGTTAGGGTTTGGGGTTCGAGACATCCTGGGGCTTTAGACCAAGGCCGACACCCCACGTGAGCCAGGCGTCGAAATTATCACCGTCGGCAGGGTTTCCGCCTGAAGCCAAACGGAGCGACCCCGGTATTCGGACTATGTTGCGTCCCAAGGGGATGTGCTTCGCAATCATTACCGAAACCGGCACGCTTTCAACCCAGGCGTGTAAAGAGCCAAAGCCCCAACCAAAACATGAATCACTATTGCCCCTAATCGCAACAACCCGCAGTGCTAAACCTAAACCCCCAAACCCCTAAACCCTGAACCCCTAAACCCCTGAACCCTAAACCCTATCCTCCCTAGCTGTCTGGATCCTTGAATTTGGCTTCTCTGGGCTTTGAGGCACCTGCGCTGTGCTTAGGTCTGCGTTCAGGGCTTAGGGGTTTAGGTTAAGGGTTTTTTGTTAGGTGTTTAGGGGTTTAAGGGTCTGGGGCTTGGGGTTTAAAGGTTTAGGGCTAAGGGTTTATGTAGGTTAAGGGGTTGAGGGTTTAGGGCTTAATGGTTTATGTTTAGTTTTAGGGGCTTACGGTGGGTCTTATTACTTTGCTGACGGACAAGATCCTGATGTTCAGCAGCAGGCTCAGTGGGGCTCCGGGACTTCTGCGGATTCGGCACGGCACTCTTGACGATTGCGTTTCTTAGGACCGAACTCCAGGGCCAAAACAATTAAATTTCAAACTGCGAGCTATGAAACCTAAGAGCCTTAAAAGCCCTATATAAACCCATGATTCTCACGCTGCCTGGCTGAGTGGGCACTGCACGCCAGGCCAATGAAGCACTCAGCTCCTGTGGCTTTGTGACGTGCTTTGCGAGTTTAGGGTTTAGGGGATATTCGAGTTCAGGGTTTAGGGGGTAGTAGGGTTGGGCGAATCCAAAACCTACACACTGGAAACGCAGTTTGAACGCTTGCGAAAATAGTTGATGAAGAAAATCACTATTCAGAAAAATGATGCATGCCGGGAAAAAAACAACTGTTTAGCAAATCTACAAGGCAAAAATTCGGAAATTCTGGTCTTCAGAAAATCAGAAAGGGTTGCTCGGCCGTTGCACCCCCCCAGTCTCATTGGCTTCATCCGACTCACTTCCCCAGGGATGGGCTTTCTTGTTTAGGGTCTAAGGCTGTAGGGTTTAGGGGTTAGAGTTTAGGGGATCGGGCAATGGATCACCAGGGATTTGGGTTATATTTGAAAGACCTGGGGTCCAAACCGCAAAGAACACAGACACGAAGCCTTAAACCACACGCGCCACACCTCAACCCTAAACCCTAAACCGCAAAAGCGAGACCCGAAGCCCCAACGCATGTAATTGTAGGTTGAAGCGGGCTCTCTGAGGAGGGCCCTTGGGATGTAAGACAGTCTTCTAAGGTCTGTGCTGCTGCATCCTTTAGTGTTCATGGTTCCTAGGTTTAAGGATGGAGGACTTCGGGTGCAAGGGTTAGGGGATCAGGGTTGTTGAGTTCTCCACCTGACATCTACATAGTAACACCGGCCAGCTGCAGGCCCGTGTATTCTAGCACACACCCTGCTTGCCAGTCAAAAACACGCAAAACACACAGACCTGACCAATACACACATACGCACAAACACAAATGCACAATTACATACAGGGACAGAGGCCGACCCACACACGCACACACACACACATATATATATACACACCCACACACTCACACACACACACATATATATATATACATATATACATATATATATATACATACATAAATATATATATATATATACACACACACACAAGAGTAACAAACGACCCCATTCACGGCGCACCGACGGCGCCTCTCGAGACCAGCCATCCAAAGCAGATCCAGGGGTGTCGAAGTCTTGCTCGTCACCTGTCCCCCCCCCCCCCAACAAACTCGGTCTAGGGCCTATAAGGGTTCGGAATTCTGGGTCCCACAAAACTCTCAAGGCATCCATTTCAATCCATCTCGCGCTTGGGTCTCCAGCTTTCCCCTGAAGGGAACATCGGGGCCTAAGCCCTAAACCCTAAAACATCGAGCCCTAGACCCTAAAGCCCTAGTGCCCTAAACCCTAAAGCCCTAAACCCTAAAGCCCTAAAGCCCTGAAGCCTAAACCATAAACCTTTTAAAAAACCAAAGCTCGGGAGCTCCAGCCCCCTCCACCCTCACCCGGAATCCCAAGCTCCTCCGATGCCTGCGGCCCTGACCGCCCGGAAGTCTGCAAAATTCGCAAATCACCTAAACCCAAAGCCACCTAAACCCCAAACCATACAAGCCCAAACCTCCAAAGCCCTCAAAGAAGTCTGAAAGCCTCACACGCCCCAAGCCCGAAATTCCAAAACCCTGACTCAAGACCCTAATCCCTAAACCCTGAACCCTAAACCCTAACACCTAAAACCTGAAGCCTAAACCCTAAACCCTGAACCCTAAACCCTAAAGGAAGCTCTAGAGTCCCCCCCCCCCCAGAGGCCACCTGCATAGTGCAAGGGCACACCCGGCCAGAAGGTAATCACCGCGAGGCACATGTGGAAGTGAGCCCTTGGCAGCGGCTACTACAGCGCCATCCTCTGGGTCCTTTTTTTTGGGATGATTAAGATAGGGTTTAGGGCTTAGGGCTTAGAAAGGGGGTTATTGTTTAGGGACCATAAGGCTTAGGGCTTATATGGGGATTACTATGATAGGGTTTAAGGCTTAGGGCTTGTATGGGGATTGTCATTTAGGGCTTTGGGCTTAGGGCTTCTTTGAGGATGATTATAGGGCTTAGGGCTTAGGCGTTATATAGGGTTATTATTTAGGGTTTAGGGTTTAGGGCTTATAGGGTTCTAGGGCTTAGGGTTCAGGGCTTATGTGGGGATTATTCTGGGGTCTAAACAGTCTTAAAAGGATTAACAGCCTGAAAAGTTTGCAGGGTCTAGGGCTCCGAGGGTTTGGAGTTACTGGGTTCCTAAACCCTAAAGTTTAGGGTTCAGGGTTTTAGAGTTTGAGGTTACACCATGATACAGGAGGGTTGAGAACTTTGCTTTTTTTGTCGTTGCGGGGTGCGGGGCTTGAGGCTGCAGTCGGGTCCAGAGCTTTGCAGGCCGGTTGGGTTTGGGCTGCAGCCGTTCGACTACGTAGGTTTCAGCGACAGCACGGACGGTTTAGGGTTTAGAAGGGTTTAGGGTGTGGGGCTTCAGGTGTAGGGTTCGGGGTGTAGGGTTCAGGGCTATAGACTCCATGCAAACCTTATTTTCAGTAGTGAGGTCATGCATATTGGAGCATGGTTCCTGATCAGACCCAGGTACTTAAAACCAAATCAAGATCCCTTCACGATCCGGGAGTGTAGCTCATTTGGAAATACCTGCAATTCCTCCGTAGGCACTGGTAGCTGCACATGTATATAACTGACCACATATATTCAGGAAGTCGTGCAAACAAATCTCACGAAACTGCGCGGGGAATTTCTTGTTCTATGGATATACCACAAACTCACCCAAGACTGACAACACATAACTACCCCACCTAAACCCTATAGACCCTAAACCCTAAACCCCTAAACCCCTATAGACCCGAAACCTTATAGACCCTACACCCTATAGACCCTAAACCGGTCTGGCTCAGCGCAGCCGCTTCCCAGTCATACTCTGCATACGCCAGTTGTCGTGGTTGTTGCAGAAGGTCCACATGGCATACCTTTAGGGTTTAGGGTTTAGGGTTTGGTTTTGGCCGAGGTCTGCGCTTGAGGCCTTTAGAATTGCAGTGCTTGAGCTTTAGGGTTAAGGGTTGCGAGTCATAGGTTGTTTTAGGATTTAAGGCTCTTGTTAAGGAGTTTAAGGTACCATGATAGGGGTCTATAGACTATCAGGAATACCTTTCTATGCCAACTTAGATTTCAGCTCCTTATTAACAATGACAAGAACCCCGACACATGAGAGGGCCTGGCACAAATGTTCGGCATGACGTACCTCAACCAAGTCCCTCATTTGCCCCAAGGCTCATGGCCCCTCCAACTGAAAGAGCATTCAGAACCCAGGGTCCCAACTAGGAGGTACCGGGGCCCTGTTTAGGAGGTTCCTTGGAGCCCTAGGCACCTAAAGGTGCCGCAGAGCCCGAGTGCCTCGGTAAAAAAACTGGATGTAATGCCTGACTCAAGACCCTAAACCCTAAACCCTAAAACCCTCAACCCTGACTCAAGACCCGAATTCAGGACCGAAGTGGCCTCTTCAGCCCCAAGCCACAGGCTGCGAAGCTCACAACGACTGAAGTTGCGAGCTAACCGCTAACCCTTTTAGTCTCCATTCTTCTTCCTATTTTAAGTTGAGCCAATTTTATCTCTAACCACAATGGAGAGTACAGGTACATTTCGTAGGGATGTGCTCGAGGACCGAATTCGTTGCATAGGGCCCAGGGGTTTAGGCTTAGGGTTTAGGGTTTAGGGGTAGAGGGTTTAAATGGGTCAGCCCACAGACCACGATTTTTAAAATGTGTTAGGGCTTAAGCATTTTGATATTAATTCGGGCCTTGGAATTCATGGTGTGCCTCCATAGCAAGCAGCTCCCCCGAAATCTGTGCAGGGTTCAGGGCCTAGGGCTTGAAGTCGGACATCATACTGTCAACAGATCACTGAGGGCCAATCCTCTTCTGACCCCTTCAACGGAATCGTCTCAATCTCTCACCCCCAAAGCAGCCCTTAAAGTGCCCTTAAAGGAACCCTTAAAGGAGCCCTTGGCTTAAAGCTATCTTTAAGGGAGCCCTTAACTTCAAGGCACCTTTAAAGGAACCCCTAAAGGTACCCCGAAAGGTACCCTTAAGGGAAGCCTTAAAGGACCACAAAAGGAGCTCCAGCTACTCATTACGGCCCGTGGTTGGGTCAAAGATATCGATCATCTTGTTCTCCTCCTTGTAAGCCAACCTGGGGAGTTTAATAGGGCTTCGGGTTTAAGGTTTAGGGAAGCCAACCTGGGGAGTTTTGGGGGCGTTTAGGGTTTAGGGACTCCTTGTAAGCCAACCTGGCGAGTTTAGGGCTTTGGTGTTTGGGGCTGCACGCCAACCCGGAGTCAGGGGCTGTACAAAGGCAGGACTCCAGGTTCCTTTACATTCAGGGTACGGGTTCAAGGCAGCTTATGCTCTTGTACGATGTGGGGGCGACCGGCATTTTGCAACCGCCAAGACCTCAGATCCCGGAACTTAACTTATGTTACCAAAATACGGCAAAACACTACATTTGCTATAGATTCCCAGTATGATATCTCGAGATAGGTTCCTTAACAAGAACCAGCCTAAACTCTGCACCCTAAATCCAACAAGCTTCTGCGCCACACACTAATACTTTGTTCGGACTTGACGCAGTCCCTATCGAGGCACTTCGGGCCTAAGCATATGGTTAGTTCTCTAAATTAGGATCCCTTTCAGGGTCCTTTTTATAAGGGTGCTGTACTATATTGGGGACCTAGAAAGGGACCTTGATTTTAGAGAACTACCCGGAAACTACCCATATACTATTTGGGCACATGGAGTCTTAGGGCAGCGTACCTAGCCCCTGACTTGCAAAACCAGGATTTGGGGCAACCTCTTCCTCGCTTAGCTGCCAACGAAAACTGACTGAGGGAACCCGAACAGAACCCTCATAGACCCCTTCAAGGAACCCTTTAAAGGACCCTGCTCTGCATATTAAGCGGCCCCTAGATTGGAACAGTTACTTTCAAGGGAATACGAAGGGTCTACCCATAGGCCCCTAAGTCGTTCCTTGTTGTGGTTCATATTTAGAATCCTATAAGGTAATCCCAAAAAGGAACTACTTAGGGGCCTATGGGTATAGTAGACTTCGATTTCCTTTCGACCGCATGGGGCCTGGTTTAGGATTCGGGGGCCTTGGGGCTTCAGAGACTCTTCGGTCTAGCGTCGAGAGTCTCCTTCGCAGTTCTACCCGCGAAAAAAGACTACAAGACAAGCATGAACAGGAGCCCCAACAATCCTCACACAGTAAGCCTGTGACTGTAAAGCCTTGAATGAATTGAACAACCGTGCAAGCAAAAACCCACAAAAAGCGCAGCGCAGGGAACTCCGATGGAGAAAAAACATCTTCCCCTCTCGCCCCCGGCGAAATCCACGACTGGAACTCACGGTAACTTCACCCCATAAGGCGTTTGGTGAGGAGAGGTCTTTGGCATGATGATGGGCTGCCCCTTACGGGCTTTGCCATGCGGAATGTTTAAACCCTAGCCCTATACCCTAGACCCCGAACCCTAAACCCCGAACCTGCCATGAGGGATTTTTGCGGCGTAAGTTTGAGGATGTGGGGCTCACTGATTCGATTGGGATTCCGGGTGCCGGGTATATGCAGCCGCAACACGCGAGACCGTCGGCATACTGCGCGTCGTTGTAGACCATGGATGTGAAGATGTACCAGTAGTACGGATACCTGAGCCCACCGGAATTTCTGATTTCTATGAACATATCTAGGGGATCAAAGAAACACCTAAACCAAACGCCTTCATGTCGTCCTATTCTAAGTATTCGAGCCTGAACAGCGAAAGGTGTACTCAAGATGTTGCTTTGCATCACCAAAAACTCTGGGGAGCTTGCAAATGGCTTTCCCTCTTGATAACTAGAATGGGCTATACTAGCCTATACCTATATAGGGATCGTAAAGGTATACTAGCCTATAATTATTATTATAGGGATCGTAAAGGCGGCTCTCTTGGCCTTTTTCAACGAGACAAAGGGCCGTGGTTTCGAACTTAGGAGGCTCCCATGCGAACACTTTTCGCGAGTCTGGTCCGAGTGGCACAATGCCTCCCTTCAGGGTGGAAATGTCGTCGATGTATCGGTCTTGGCCGTACATGGTCATGTCCCTGCCTCGATCCAGAATTTGATTTCTAGTTTGTCCAGAATGTGTTGTCAGCAATTTACTACTACTACTACTACTACTACTACTACTACTACTACTGCTACTGCTACTGCTGCTGCTGCTACTACTACTACTACTACTACCACTACTACCACTACTACTACCACTACTACCACGACTACTACCACTACTACGACGACGACGACTACTACTACTACTACCACTACCGCTAGTACTACTACTACTACTACTACTACGACTACTACTACTACTACTACTACTACTTCTACTACTACTACTACCAC
>CAJNJA010014491.1:0-12171 GCA_905231915.1 Symbiodinium necroappetens | reverse complement strand
AGCAGCAGAAGTAGTAGTAGTAGTGGTGGTAGTAGTAGTAGTAGTGGTAGTAGTAGTTGTGGTAGTGGTAGTAGCACTAGCAGTAGCAGCAGGAGTGGGAGGAGTAGTAGCACGAGCTGTTGCCGGAGCTTCTGTTGTGGTGGCTATTGCTGTTGCTGTTTCTGTTGTTCTTACACACAAGGAGCTTAAGACCCTGAAACAAACCAGTTTGCTGGAAAACACCTGCCTACCCACTATAACTTTTATAACTCGCGGCGCTAAGCGCGAAAACCCAAAACAAGACCACTCCCTCACCCCTGCATTGACACCCGGACAGTTTTATTGAACCCGAAACCGTTCCCTCAACCCAACCGCGCTTGCTCTCGTAGAGGCAAAGTCTCAGCTGGAGCCGCCTCCTCCACCTCCTCCTCCTCTTCCTCGACTTCGGCGCGCTCCGCCTCTGCAGGCCTCTTTATGGAAATGTACAGCCTTTTTGGTTCGACATTCACAGCTTGGCATCCCGGGTGCAAGTGAGAGAGGTGCTCCGAATGTCTCTGGCCATACACGAAAACATGACTGCATGCATCGCTGTGTCTCCGTGATGTGTTTCGCTCAGGGCCACAATGCCAGACGCTAAGCGGGCTGTCGACATGTGACGCCTGGGCTTGTGGAGTTGCAGCGACTTCAAGATTCAAGTCTTCCACCGACGTGTTTGATCTGCGAGATTCGCAGAAGTCCTCATGTCGTCTCAACTGTCGGGCCTCTTCTTCACCCTGCCGCGTGTTTCGACGGGCACTGCTTTAGCTGCTTTGGGCGGCGCTCTCTTTGGCTGCTCGGCGGGTCTTTTCTTGATCCTTGGCTACACTCGATTTCGTCTTATGAGCCCTTATACCCTCAACCTTACCCAGCCCTAGCTCTTGTCCAGTCCTTGCCTTAACCTTTGAAACTAAAATGTGACCCACTATATAAGTCACATCCTAACCCACCACTGCTGCAATTTCAAAGTCTTAGTTTCCTAATCATGGCGTAGTTCAATGTTTACCCCTACACAGACTCTGCACCCTTGAATAAATGTCGCCATCGTATTTACAACTCTCCAGAATGGACGATGCAGCATGGGGTCTGCAAGCTCCTGTAACGAGCAACATCTCGGCTCGACAACACCGACCTATCGCTTAGGAGGTCTTCAACATGCCTCTAACCTCAAAAGACTTCGAAATCCCATGTCGTTGGTAAGCTTTGGATATTTCTCAACGTTCGAGACCTGCTCCATGTCGTCAGATCTTGCAGGCACTCTGAATGTCATGGTAGCCAAGCCCAACCCGGAGGCTGCAAACAAAAACCACTTTTGACCCCCGAAATCCGTTAATCTGAAAATGCCCGATATAGAGGCTCAACCAAGAAGACTTCAGGGACACCATGGTCTCCACAAACAAAAGGCAAGACTAGACCCTAAATCTGAACCGCCCACCAAACAAGGTCCAGCCACTTGGAAGAGTCCGACCGGCCCCGAGCCATGGCGGAGGCTAAGACGGAACTTGGAACAATGAATACTACCAACGGTGGTTCAACAATCATCAAACTGCTCGTAAAGGGCCAGTGAGGGAGCTTGAAACAAAACGCCAATGTTCGTAAACACCGTGGTTTCTTGTTCTGATACGGTTTACTCTTCTCGTTTTACAGGGGGGTCGACGTTGAATTGTTTGTTTGCTGTTATTGTTTTACAAGACAAATCACCTTCTCAATTGCGACTCTCGCACTCGTGCAAGGCAGGCAAGGATTCACCACGACTGGTCTCAATTCAAGGACGGGCTTGTTTTCAAACCCGGTCTTAGGGACTTGCTCAGTACTTGGGCGAAAACTTCATCGAACAGTCACTAGAGAGGCAAGGCAGGCAGAATCCCTGAGCTGTGGCCTTGAGCCATGATACTGGTAGTTCTGATGCCGCTAGCTCAAGGAGTTTGGCTTTCTAGCTGGCTAGGTAAGCCGGTAGGTGGGTGACTAGCTAGCTAGCTAGCCAGCTAGCTAGCTAGGTCGGTAGGCAGGTACACCGGAAGAAGGACAGGTAGATAGACAGACAGCAGACAGATAGATAGACAGGTAGGTAGACAGATACCTTGCATCTGGGCATGGGACCATGGAGAAATGCTCAATCCAATGACAATGTATGTCGTATGTAGGCAAGTACATATGTAAGCGGATGCAGATCCGGGGCCAGAAAGAGTAAGACAGCGAAAAACAAAAACACTCATCTAGACTATTCTCCGTCTCGACGCATCTTGTCACGTGCACGTGTTCTTTGCTACTGTGCACTGATAGTGGACCCCTCTATCTTGCAGAGTTCTGCCGCAACAATACAATTGAGCCCACGAACCTTGAAAACCAAGGCCCGCAATCTCAACCTCCGAGCTCCGGCCATCCCGAATCCCAAAGACATCTGTGGATTTAGAGTTTCCGTCTCTCGCACAGGCACAAGGCAGGCAAGGCTTCCCGACAAGCCCCAGGTAACACCGAGCTCAAAGCAAGCACAAGTGCTTGGGAGGATCCCAAAGCAAACAAGCGAAGACCCCGTTCACGCCACTGGCAGGGTTCACAGTCTAGTTTCTGTTGTCTTGGTGTTGTTTTGGCTTGTGCTTGCCGCGTTGCCACGTGGCACTCTGGGCTCCCGGCCACTGGTGAATCCGCATGATCTCAGTGGCAGCAGGGCATATGGAGACTAATACTAGGAAACATGGTGATTGCAAGAAAAATCCAATCAGACCCGGGCCAAATAGCTTCCATCGCCCAGGCAGCCCTGGTAAGCGTGTGATCTCACCTGAGTATGTCAATGAAGATGAATCAACCATCCATGTCTGTCATTCTAAAGGACGGGCACGGGCGCCCCCTCTTGCTCCATGCAGCGGCTCATGATTTTCAGCTTCGTGCTCAGCTCTCTGGAACTGCGCCTGCTGCGCTTTCTCCTCAGCCTTGCTACTTTACTAGGTTAGCGTACTTCAAACGACACGGCTGTCTCTGCACTTGTCGCCTGCGGCAGCATTGCTTCGGCAAGCCAACAATGACAAGCTGTACACAGAACAGCAATGCAATCACCATCGTCTTTCTGCAGAAGCTGAACCACCGCACTGACGTGGCCCGTTCTCCCACGATGCGCACTGCTCTAGCGACGGGAGAGATCCTAGGCATCGTCGACGCATCGGCGAGAAAACTTCGCATCTTTCAGATGTGGAAGAACAACAGACTTCCCAGCATCGATGAAAGGCGTCTGTACATTGCACATGGAATCGGAGAGCATCTGTACATGCTCTGAATTTGAATAATTTTGAGTCGCAGGGGTCTTTAAACCGGCCGCACGACAAGTCTCTAGACAAGAGTGCCTGTCTTCCGTGGCCACACAAGCTTGAATCGACCCCTTTTCACAAGCTTGACTACCTGGCAAGTTCGAGGTTTCTGAATTCCACTCCGTCAGCAAACTGCTGTCATGCCGGGGTCCTTGCAGGACTTCCCTCTATCGGCTCAGAGTTCCAATGCTTGCGAACATATTCCAAAGTGATGACCGTTCCTTATCAACTCAAAGCCACGATGGACGCATGCTGCGCTACCGCGCTTGCTGGGCACAGATCGGAAACACTCCATAAGGAACAAGTGTGCAGACTGTGCATTCTTTGAAATATTTCCTCGCCGCTAGCTGCTAGTCACTCAGACCGGATGAAGATGTGACTACTGCATGCCTGAAGCTATCCAAGCCACCACAATACTCCAAAGTGCGAGTTGCACGATCCGGACTAAGCAAGGTCCAGGTGTCCTGCTGCAATGTCTGCAGGGTGACTTCCAGCTGCTGTTCGCGTGAACCACAGAATACAAAAGCCAGATCAAACATGAGGTCTGATAGATCTTGAGGCGAGGCACGCAGTGTGCGACCCGAGTTCTTCCAGCTGCTTGATGCAGGTTCGGTTTTAGTTCGCCAGCCCCAAACGAGCACGTTCAGAATTTTACGTTGCGGTCCTGCAAGCAGTGTGCGCCGACATGTGCCGGCCTGTCGCCAAGAACACATGCACAAGCATAAGAGTGTGTTGAAGTCTCTTTCGGCCAGCAACACACCAGGCAGCGACTTGTGCAGTACAGATCTTGTTTGACTGGAAATGGCTCCCGTCGGCTGGGAATTATACTAGCCAGATTGCTTTTGGGTGAACTTCGCGGGGTCCGCACCTTGCCCAAAGCACCGCCACCTGGCCAGGTTCGCGAGTGAGGCAGCGCGCGCGTGCTGTCCCACCCGCCGGAGAAGGAACCTTGGCTCTGCACAGAAAGCAACGTCTTCTTGCGGGAATGTGCGCCGCTGCAGAGTATGACAAGCGCTTGAGATTAAAGATTCAGCTGCACCCACATGTCAGGCTTCGTTGTTATGCTCACGGGACTGTACACTCAAGTAAGAAAGCACTGACAACACTGAAAGGCCTTAGTCAAGAAAACTGAACCTCGCAACCCGTCCAGGTGGTCTGGTTCCTTAGACAATCAATGCAGCCCTGCATGAAGGCCAATGCGGGCTATTGCAGATTGCAGAGGTCGAGTCTACATGCTAACTGCGTCCGAAATGCCACGCTGCCTACTTTGCAGGCAGATGTGAAAGCAAGCAGACGGATGCCAAAGCTCTGTGCACAAACGCAGCCTACTTGAGACAGCCTTCTGTTTCAACATGTTCTCGGACACCAGAGCTCCGGGGAAGGGTTTGGTGCTGTGCAGCCGCACGTCTGTGGACAAAACATTGATGCTGGCCGGCGCTGGTTGTGCATGCAAGCGGTGCTCACAATCCAGTCCATGGAGCCAACAAAGGAGCAGTTGCCCTCTGCACCCTGATCGGCGAACTGCATCATGAGGTTCGCCGTCCCCCACTCCACAAGGTTGTAGTCATAGAAGCCGTTCCACCACCTGTTCCAGGATTCACGCCGAGGATCGTTGCTTTGCAGGTCTTCACATTCCGTGCTGTTGAGCCCAGTCTGGAACAGGTCTTCCTGCTGACACTGTTGCCGGCAACCGTTATCTGCGTAAAGTCCAGAGGCAGGGGAAATGCAACCGCAGGTCTGTGGGCAAAGCATGCGGACCAGTGGCAGGTCTCTCCGGTCGCAGAAAGGCAGTGCTGTCTGGCAGTCTGAGGCGCGTTGATTCGTCAACGCCTTTACAGTTGGCCAGAGCCAGTCCGCCTCCCAGAAGTCCGTTCCATTTCCGCGGTCCTCGCAGCGCGTGCCGTAGCTTCGGCTTCCCATCCCGGTCTCCTCGGGAGCTTCCGTGTCCGACTTGGTCAACCACGCCTGAAGATCTTCAAAATCTAAGGTGTGCTTTATCGCAATGCTGCCTCCATTGATCGAACTCCGCCACATGCGATGTGCGACTTCGTCCTTCTGGTAGCTAAAAACCACGTCAGTGACCAATGGTCGCATTCCACTGAGCATGCTGCTGCTGCCGCTCATGCTGAAGTTCTTCGTGTCCATCACGAACATGGGACCCAAAGTGGGATGGGTGCCATAGATGAAATCCCTATTGCCACCGCACAGCATGTCTCGGGCTTGACGAGCCTCATCCGCATTGTTTTGAAGCGTAGTGGAAACGAAAAGCCACACAGTGGTCACCAGCGCAATCAGCTTCAGCACACATTGGGCATCCACGCCGTGCCACATCTTCCTCGTACCAAGATCCAGTGGTCGAATTGATTTCATATATAGCAGCCTGCGTCTAGGCGCCAAAACACGGAAAAGGACATCATCCACCTCCAAGACGAAGTCGAGGGCGACAGCATTCAAGAAAATCTCAGAAGTGTCACGAGTCTTACAAAGCCAAAGGGCGCCGGACACCCCGAGCAGAATGGCCACGAACATGCGACAGAAGAGAACCACATGAAGCACAGCCAGCCGGCAACAGCTGATGCTCTGGAAGGTCCGCTCACCCTCACGCATACGGGCGACCAATGTCTCACCCCTGGGGAGACGATGCAGTGCAACCCCGAGACGGCCCACATACTGAAGCTCTGCAGCCACATGGCATGCCCAGACAGAGATCGCGAGGCTGCTGAGGACCACACCAACCCCGAGGTTTGGGAGCACAGTGTCAAAGAGGGGCATCAAGTAGCGGTCTATCTCACCGAGCAAGTTATTGTTCCACCAGTCCTGCTCAAAAGCCTTACCTTCACAAACCTTGCTGACCAACGATGAGCCCGATGCAACATCATAGGAGGCCACGCCGTGGCCGTACATCACACGCCACTCCTTCAAGTACTGCAGGTCGTACTTCGGGTCGTTATCCAGAAAGGATGCGTAGACAACCCAACAGAATAGCAGCTGCATGCCGAAGCATAGGCAGAATCCGATGCAAATCATCAAAGATCCCAACGACCCAATTTCATCCAGGCCCATGACGAACAGAGCATCCCAGAAGGAGTCCTGACACTATGCAATGATGTGCATGAGATAGGACTCACAATGAATTACAGGACGAGCAATGTCGAGACCACTCAGAAAACGGATTGAAGTGGAAAGGAGTGCACGAGTATAAGCCTGTATCACGTGATGCCATGTAATAGATTACCAACCTTCGCAGTGCAATATCGGCAACTACCAAACATATCACTTCACAATGACATAGCAAAGCCTATGTGGTCCATGCTCGACCATGACACCATGATCTGAGCGACAGAAAAAGACATAGTCACTCAGAATGCTCAAACTGGAGGCCGTGGGTTTTACATAAAAAAAAAGACCTCTGCTCGACTCTGAAAGCCGTCTCCTGGAGGGAGTGTTGCAGCCGTGCTTGGGACACCACGCTCTTCCGGTTCTTGGAGGGCCTGATCCCAATACAGCCCAGACACGTTTAAGAAGACTTGTAGTCAGTAGTCATACTGAGACCGAGCGATGGGAGAATAATCAACTGCTGCTACTCGAAACGAGGCCCCAACAAACAACGGGCAGGTCGTGGAGCACAGCAGGAAAATCTATGGCACCATGCCAACAGAGTACTGATCCTTCACAGGCTCGATCGGTCAAGAGGCAATGCTGAATCGAGAAAACTCTAAGTCATGCCGCCTTTCGAATCATCATAGCGATTTCTCCCCCTGAAGCTGCGAGGCGGGCCTGGAAGTTTCGGCCAGCTCCGCAGCAGGCTTTGCAACTTCCTCAGCCAAATGCTAGGAGTACCCCGTCGCAGTGCATGGTGGCCAGGGGAATGATTGAAGTCGCAATACCAGAAAAGAAACAACTACAAGCACATGTAACAACAGCAGGACGAAGGAAACAAGGAAACGGATCCTACTGCAAACACTTCCAGCTGCTGCTTGCGCACTAGTCACTAGACGTTTGCTCCTAGCATCCCAGCCTAAACACCTGTAGCTACAGTGCAAGTTTTTTGTGCTTGAACTCTTCGTTGTCCTCCGGCTCTTCCTCTCTCGGCGTCTGCGGCGACGAGAAATCCAGTGCCAGCTGCTGTTCCTGAGTACGAAGTTAGCCAAAGACGGCGCTGGCGAGAAGCAACTAGGGCCTAGGCTTAGGGAAGCGCAACCCAGAGAACAAGGGAATTATCGCGAAACGTGGCAGTCCAAGCATTGGACACAGAGCTGAAACTGTTGAAAATTGGCCCGACCCCACCGGCGCCAAAATACCGTCATCGTGTCAGTGCAGGGTTCGAACTTGTTTTTGGCCTGCTAAATGGCAATCTGAATGAGGAGCCAGAAACAGGCCCGAATGTACTGGGTTCGAGATACAGACAGCAGGACTTGGGAACTCCAGCAGAGTGCCAAACTCAAAAGCGCACAATCAACATAAACCACATCTCTTGTCACTCTTGTCGAATCATTTAAACATGCAGAACAGCCCAGAAAGCCGGAGCCTCACCGAATTACAAAAAGCAGGAAAGTCGTAGTGTCACTGTGGAGTTCGATCTTGTGACGCCTTTTGGGAAACTCTAAGTAGCAATCTGAACAGAAGAACACATCCTGGATATGTCAGAAACCTTCTGCACATGAGGCGAAAGCTGACTGGCATCCCCCGATCTGAACTTGCAGCCCTTACCCTCAACTGCAGTCTTATCAAGGCTCGAGGGTGAAGAGCCGACCCTGCAGGAGCTTCCTCGGACGATGCTGAAGGCTCAATTTCCGACATCAGCTTACTTCCAAGTTTGGACTGATGGGGCGGCTTAGCGATGCCCTGACATCGCCAAGGCACAACTCCTGCTGCATGTGAGCCACATCGTCGTCAACGCTTTGGGTCGAGAAATGCAGGAGCTCCTGCTTTTGCAGCATTAGGCTGCGAATCTGCTTTGGATTTTGAGTTTGGCCCGGCATCGCGGAGCAGCACGCGCGAGCTGCTCCGCTGCATTGGGGTGCAAACGTGTGTAGACACTGTTGCAATATGTTGCAATGCATCATCGCGTGGCTCCTCTAAGCGCTGCATCCGTTGCTCCAGTTCTGCATTGGCTCTGGCGGCCATGGCTCTGCTACGCAGGAAGACGGATGAAACGAAGAGCCGTTTGTGCCAAATCCCTCCCAGCTTCAGGACAAGGAGGGCCGCTCAAAAAGATGAGGTCTTTTCACGGGGAAGCAGGGCGACCCGGGCTGCTGGCACTAAAACGGGTGCGCCAACTAGCTCAGCACGGCAAGTTTGAAGTTAGTCTCGGGTTGAGGGCATTCAAGCACTCCGACTGATGTGACCTAGCAGCTCTGACCACCGAGCCATCCAGTGGGATGACTGCGTACCTCATGAGGGAACACAGGTCAACTCGTGGCAGCTGAGGCTTCTCTGACTTCCGAGTTCCACTCTTCTCTCCCAGTCCTTTGTGCCTAAAGCACTTCAAGTCGGACCATTCGCCGAGCTGCATGGGCTGTCCCATACGAACAGGCGTGAAGGTTTGCCGCATCATGGAAATGCTGTATTCAGTGCACTCCTCGGCTGGAAACCCTGTCCGAAAGTTGTACAGCAGTCTCTCTCTCAACATCATCAAAGTACCGCAGGATGAAGCCTTTCTGCCCAGAGGCGGGCGGATCACAGCGAGTGGGAAGCGCAGGGTGCCAACAAATGTCCATGACCTCAGCTGCTACGTATACATCTCTGTGCACAAGATGTCACAGGAGCATTGTGGCACGTCTGCTGGACTGGCCACTTTTTAGGCAAAGGGCACATGGTGCCTGGACATCCGTGCGAGCCGATTTCGTGCGAGCCGATTCAAATACTTGGGCCTCCACCCTGAGGCCTGAAAACCAGCTCTCTTACGATTCTAATGCAGAGAGGCCGCTGACAAGAGTGGATCCAACGGCTCGCTCTTTGCCTTGACATGCTCAGAACAAAGGACCGTCCTACAATACCACCCTCGCATGTCTAGATAAATAGATAGATAGAATAGAGCTAGGAAAAGATAGGTGTGTAGGTAAACAGATAGACAGATGGACAGACAGACACAGACAGATAAGTAGATAGGTAGACAGAAAGATAGATAGCCAGATGAATAGATAGCTAGCTAGCAGCTAGCTAGATCCGAAAATAGGTATAGGGATAGATGAATAAATAGCTAGACAGGTAGATAATAGATTCATTAGATAGACATGGAGGTCGACAGACAGACAGACAGACAGACAGAGACAGGCAGGCAGGCAGGCAGGCAGGCAGGCAGGTAGGCAGGCACGTACGCACGCAGGCCGTCAGGCAGGCAGGCAGGCAGATAGAAATGCGTAGAAGTACACATGGCAAGCCCCTGCATTCAGATGTCTTTGATTGGTAGACACCTGCCCGCGCCTTGTTCAGAATCCAATCGCCCTCCAGGGTTTTCAGATTCCTTGCATGGGACTCTTGTCGGAGGCTCGTAGGTTCAACAACGCAGCGCTGCTTGCACTCCAAGCGTGGAGTTGAATGCCAAGAGGCACTTATTCCTGGCATTGTGTGCACAGGCAGCAAAAACGTCCAACACACGAAGAGGCAATAATCCTCCATCCAACTGTGTGCAGGGGCCACCATTCCCAACACGTGGGACACTCTACACGGAAATGTTGGTGGCAAAAAGCTGCAGGTAAGTTCTTTAAGTTTTCAATTTAGCCATTGTGAAAGCTGTTCCTGAAGCAAGACAACCGGGCTTCCGGCCAGCCAGAGGGGGTGCCACTTCAGATTCTAAACGCCTGTGTCACATTCGGATGGAGTGCCCTCGAGTGCTTCAAAGGCAGGGGCTTCAATAGGAATCCAGTGCCCAACTACTTCAGCCAGTGCTTGTGAACCTGTGCGGAAGAGATATCGGAAGCCCTGAAGCCCTCGCATGCCAAAGCATAGCTCAGGTATGATGCCGTGGCGCTTCGTAGGTCTTGTGGCAAGGTCAGGATTCCGGAGTGGAGTGGAGTCAATTACTTTGTTTGACAAGTTCTTGCGCAACAGTCGCCTTTGACGAATGCATGTCGACACTTGCCAATCTTCGTCGAATTTCACAACTGCAGACTCCGAGGGTTTGCTACTCTCTCTGCGTCTGATGGCTTCTGGCATTGAGTGGCAGGTTCGATGCAGTTCAATCCCGTTGTGTCATGCTGCCTTAGAAAAGTATCAGCCAACTTCTGCACAGGAGGTCCCGACAATCCATCTGAAGCTATCTTGATTAGCGGTCCCCCTCTATGTCGCCAGGCGTCACCAATGCTTGGAGGTGTGGCTGCTCTTCTTCCAGCAGGTAGTCTGCATCCGTCTGCACAAGGGAATGACGTCACTGCAGAGCACAGTTGGTTCAGCACGCTCGCGCTTCAACTGCATGCGTGTGAATCCCCTATGCATTTCGGCATCCTTACATGGGTCGAACCTCGTTGCCGTAGCCACCATCCCAAATCGGCTCGATGCGGGCTTGTTTGCCTGGTGGGAGCACCAGCATAAACCACACGCACACACACACACACACACTGACTGACTGTGATGCGGATTTGCAAGGGAACTCATGTGCGCCCATTCCTCCACCCCTGACCGGTCATTTGCGCGCCTTCACCGAAAGCCGAGCCGCCAAAACGCCTGGGCCTGCGTACTCCTGCGCCGTGCGAAACTCCTGGGGCTTGGTTCCACGAGCACGAGCTGTTTCCACGATGCAAAACATCTTTAGGTTGTGATGAACCGAT
Source organism: Symbiodinium necroappetens (assembly GCA_905231915.1). Lineage (NCBI taxonomy): Eukaryota > Dinophyceae > Suessiales > Symbiodiniaceae > Symbiodinium > Symbiodinium necroappetens. Next base: position 1,085 of record CAJNJA010014491.1, on the reverse strand, counting down.
GAACCAAAGCCTGCCTACACAGCTGCAGACAACAGCCCAGGAAAATGAACACCCCAGCAGCCCTTAGGAAGGCAAGTGAGAGTAGCATGGAACCTTCCAGGGCAAGAAGTCAATCGCTCGGCATCTTAACATTGGGTCATTGGGGAAGACATCAAAACCGTGCTGGCCCATCCCTAAGGTGACCTTCACGGGATGCACATATCAGAGTTCAGACTGCCTGCATTCATTCAAACACGGTGTATGGCATGATTGTTTCGCAGACGAAGATCGGGCATCGGCGAGGGAGAACATCCACGAGAAACAGCAGCAAGCCGATGATGGCATGGCTTCGCGGCGAAAGTCCGAAAGACGTCGCCGATCTAGAAAAGAAGCACCATCTCGTGACACACTCAAGTCTGATGGGTTTCTGACACCATGTCATGCCTGATCATTATAGCCATAAAAGCCCCATTTGGACTGCCAGTATGCACTATAGTAGTCACTAAAAAGGAGCCTCGCACCTGCAGTACGACTCTTGGAGCTTGGGGCTGCAGAAGGCCTTCAGAGCCTTTGACTTGGGACAAAGTAGGCCGCCTAGGCCCAAGCCTGCTCAGGACCTTTCTAGTCTGGAGCCCTTCACCCCTGGGGTGTCCTCATCGTAAGGTGATCGCACTGCTTCACAATCCAGGCTACGGCTACAGCACCCACAGTTGCTCACCCCTGCGCGTTTCCCCAAGAACAACGACAAGAACAAGAACAAGAACAAGAACAAGAACAAGACAAGAAGAACAAGGACAAGAAGCAAAACATAATCTGAATCCAGTTACCGTCTGAAGGAGCTTGTCAACATTCAGGTTTGCATCAGGGCCCTGTCACACAATCTTAATATCAAACTAAAATCAATAGTTCCCCAATGTCCACAAAGCTCAGTCTTCGGTGCCCGGCAAGCGATGCGGGTCCATCTTCACCGCCAGAGAAAGCCTGCGCCCGGAAGGGCGACCAGTTCTGAGCGCTCCTTGTAAAACGCCTCTGTCCTAACCAATGTAGGAACCTGATTAAGAAGCACTGGCCCTATAACCCCAATATATTGGGTTCATATTAAGAAC
>CAJNJA010014490.1:0-12172 GCA_905231915.1 Symbiodinium necroappetens | reverse complement strand
TTGTACTACTGCTACTGCTGCTACTACTACTACTACTGCTACTACTACTACTACTCCTCCTCCTCCTCCTCCTCCTCCTGCTGCTGCTGCTGCTACTGCTGCTGCTGCTGCTGCTACTACTACTTCTTCTTGTACTACTTCTACTACTACTGTTACTGCTACTGACCCTCTTTCTGCCTACTAACTACTAACTACTTACTACTTGCGACTTACTATGTGGTGGTGTGTCAGCTGCAAAAGACGGTTTGCGCAGCACTGGAGTCGAACAGCTTTGGATGTGACGCCGAGACACTGTTCAGACTTCTGCGATACCAACTCAGCTCCTGGTATGATCTTCTCCTCTAGGACCACCCTTGGCATCATCAAAAGTCCCAGGTTTGGAGAGTCGAGGCTGAAGATTTCAGAGCCCTGTGGTTTGTGACTCGTTCTTTTGCGGCTTGAGGTTCAGGTGCGACGCTGTTCCGGCAAAATCTAGTGCAGTGGCTAGAGAACCATACGATTCTTTGGCCAAGGGGGTGCTGAAAGTCTCTGGAAGCCACGAGATCCGGAGATACTGGAAAGCCCTCGGCAGCTACACTCTCAAGCTCTCACAGAGAAGAACCTGTCAACGCAACCACGATCATGCAAAGCAACAAGCCCGAAAACATGAAGGCTTCAGGTTGGAAGTTGGGGGATCAGGGTAATAGTGTCAATCGGATTGGAAGACTGGTAACGATAAGAACTGAGTTACAATCATCTGACGGTGAATACATTGGAGCTGCACATGATCGTTGTTGCTGCTACTTCAAAAAAACCGAAAGCATTTCTCCGAGCACTACTGAACTACTGCCCATGACCAGGCGACTCTGGCATTGCGAGCCCGTCAAGCCCCACCCTTCAGGAGAGGCTTACAGGCTCAAGCCCATCCCAGGCCGAGGCTCTGCGTAATGAAGAGGAAGCCGCCGAGGAAATAGAGACCTCCCGCAAGAAAGAACTGGTTCACAGCTCCCAAAACCCCACACCGGCCGTGGCGGGTGGCCTAGAGGCTGGATGATGAAACCCCGCTGCTGCAAGCTCTTCCGATCGACGAAGCGCCTCCAGGTCCGGCTTGGAAACACTCCCGGCCTCCTAAGACCCCAGCATCCCTGCATGACCTCTTACTCTCCTTTATGCTTCGGAACCCTCGGTCACCAGGGCCTTACAATGGCATGCATGAATGATGTACGCTTGCAGTCCATGTATCATGATATTGCCAAAGCCCAAAAGCCCTACTTCTTCTCAAAGTAAAAGCCCCTCTTCCCGAGGAAGGTTCTCCTACAGAGTCTTTTGCTTGTCCTTCGACTTTTCTCTGGGATCCTAGGTTGAATAAGTTCTCCGGATTAGGCTATGCTGCTTCAGAGTCTAGGGGACCTCAGTACCCTACACATCGAGGCCCTGAACATTTGTTCAACAGTCTTGCAAAATCTTGCAAAGAGGGGAAATCAGAAAATTCCCGCCCTTTGAGCAATGAAAGACCTGAGGAAGCATTCTGTTCAGATTTCGGCTCGAATACAGCCCTACACTGCAACAATACATACCCTAAACTTTGCCGAAACTGAAGTCCCTTTCCACTGCCGACTGTGGCACGTCCCCTGCCAGAAGTCCTTGACGCTATCCTCCTGGGCGTGCATGTGGCTTTCGAACGATGGTTGGCTTGGGGAAGTTCTTGAACTTTTGTGCTGAAGTTCACATGTGCCACAACTTGTCGCATTTTGTTACAAGGCACAGCGGGGCATCATGAACATGTAATCTCCAGAAGACCGCGGACCTTACGCTTGCATGGCGCCAAGAGCTTCCTATAACAAGTACAGTGTCTGTCCACTTGCAAAGCACTTGGTGTCGGCTCGTTGGCTTTTCGCGTTCAGCGCCGAGGTTTCGGCGAATACAGTCTGCTAGAGCAGTGCGCAGAGGTCACACATTGAAGAGTTGGACATTCCGCCCGGTCCCCCTAAACTTGGGCTCACCATGTCCCGACAGTGTCGGGCCGTGGCCATTTCGGGGACACCAAGGCAGCTTCGTGTGGAAATGGCTTATCCAAGATGAACCCCTGGCCCGGCTACGTCCGAAACCGCGGGCTTTGAGCGCTTGGGCTTCCGAGTTAGACAACTTCAGGGGGGTTCAGAGCTTTTGATCCTTCGAGGCTTCTGGTGTCCGAGACAACCTTGAATCCCCAGTCCCAAGCTTCCTTACGCGACGAGTTTGGGGCTTCCCCAGGCTTAGAGGTTTAGAAGTGTAGCATCCGCGTTATGGTTCCTACAGGAAGAATCTCAAAGCTCCCCCTGGGAGGTCCGGAGAGTTCTTGCCGTGGACCAGGGCAGAAAGCACAGTCAACACTCCTGGGATGACCGGCTTCAAAAAGCCATGCGAGTTTTAGGGGTTCTGTGGACTCACGGGGCTTACTGCTTGTGCGGTGTCCTGGGATTCTGGGCTTCAGGGGCTCAGGCCTGGGCTCCGTTTTAGGTTTTGTGGCTTGGGCTGCCCAGTACCTCAAAAGCTGAGAACAGGATCCCATGAGCTTGACAAAGGAAACGGTACGGCGGTACAGTTCCCCCAAAAAAGTCATAAGAATCCTCAGCCCTTGCTAATCCCACATGCACAGGAGCCGACAGCGCCTGTTTAATGCAAGTCAAGACAAAAGTCTCTGCATACTTGGTGAGAGATTCGAAGTGAAGGAAGCACATGCTTTTTGACTCAGAATGTCCGCCGAGTCGCCGAGGATGGAGACACTGTAGAAGCCAGCTTTCCAGAAACTGTCAGCGAGGACAAGGAGCCTCCAGGCGACTTCAAGCGCAGGCAAAGGAGCAGGCTTATGAAGGGACGCAGGGTTTGCGGCTTCCGGTCGATGCGTTTGGGGATTTGGGTCTTCGGTTCAGGATTCGGTCGTTGCTTCAATTGGTTTGCGCCTGTCGGGTACAAGGTGGAGGGTTGAGCACGACTTAGACTTTGCCATAGCACATAGAGGGGGTCAATAATCTCCCGTTCGCGTCACTGCATGATGTACAACTTACCCCAACATCCTGTTTCAATTACTAATGTTCAGGCTTGCCCGACCCATGCAGTTCGGAAGCCGGTCATGAGTTCTTGGGTTTGCAGAGACCGGGCATTGCAACACCCGATATCAGAATCCCAACACCCAGGCCCAGTCCTTGTTGTCCTGTGCGTCATCATGGAAAAGCTGATGTTTGTGACGAACATGGACACGATGCCTGGGCCGAAGCGGATCACAGGCCCGAAAGGTCGTCAAGGCTGTCCTTTGGAGGTTGAGGGACTGCGCTTCCAGTCAAAACTCGGGAGCGTAGTTGAATTTGGGTATGTGGTTAAGGAACACATCTTATGAGGTAAGCACACCAGTGTCAAGACTACGCGCTCCCATCCTAGCGGTTTTGGACTCTCCGAGGCTGAAAGATGACGGACCAAGCTGCCCAATGCCGCCAGCATCATGACGCCCCAAAACATGGCCCTCACAGCCTTGGGCAAGGCATCTTCTTGAGTCTGGCATGCCCTGAACCACTGAAACGCGAACCCCTACAGGACTACGAGGTTCCAGGCTAGATCAAGGGGTTGGGATCTCGACGATCTTTTGGGTGCTCACGGTGTCAGAATTTCACAGAAGTTACCACTGTTCTCTTAACGACTGGCATCGCAACAGCTGATCTGTGCCATGGCCTTAGTCAGTGTTGTATTTCAAGTCTCTTCTCTGCTCGTCGCCGTAGTGTATTGGATCGTCAAGAGGTCGATGTGATGCATGGTTACTCCGCACTGGTTTCTGGTTTCGTCGAGGCGAGCCCCTGTGACAACGACGACCAGCTAGCGTCGCAGTTCTGTACGTCGACGGCCGCCATGAGAAGCCCCACGAAAACAAATCCTGTTGCGATTGCAATTCAGTTCTGTCACTCTAGGTTCACTGCTTAACCTCTGAACCTAAGCCCAGAAATGGGTCGGCATGAGCACGCTCCCAAACTTCGCCGGCACAGGACGACCGTTAATTTAAGCCACTTGTAACACAGCAAGAATCACGCTCGGAATGCCGAGACTGAGTCACACAGTGAAGCAATAGAAATGGCAATAGGCCTTCAGTAGGCGAAATCCGCAATAGGCCGTAGCAGGAAGCGGCACCGACATGGCACAGCTGGCACGGAGCGAACCAGCGTTCGTAGAACGAATCACTCGAAACGGCAAAGTGCGCTTGGGTTTTACACCCATGCCAACTAAATCAACACCAGGCGGCAAAGCATACACATCTCCCACATCCAGCCTGACAGTGGTTGGGCTGCTTGGAGGTACGAGAACTGCAAGAACCCACGCTAACACGCGTGGAGCCGCATCTCGAACTCTCCCTCCCTACTTATCTCCTTCAAAGCGTCAGTCCAAACCTGAATCGCGTCCGTGAGCCTAAGCTCCCAAGCCCGAAGTTGAACTGCCACCTTCCTCTACACCTTCACAGCTTCAAAACAAGAGAGAGCCTTTGGTTCAAGGATCTTGTTCTTTCGTAATTCTTGGTTTGGTTTTAAGGCTTTGGAGTAGACTGGTCCGGGAAGCGGCAGCTGGGGAAGGCTTCCCACTCCGCCGCTTAGGGTCTGGGCCTACTTAAGGCTGTAGGGCTGCCACACACCGCCAGGGGCTCAACTCCAAGGCATCGAATCAAAAACTTACAGCATGATGTAGCTTGTAGCTTCCGGATTTCTTCAGCTAGGATGATCATCGGTATCTTAGCAGTACATTGTTCAAGAGCCAGGGTGCTGCATGTTTTGGGCTGAGCCCCAATAGCCCCAATTGCTGAACCTCTTGCCTGCTCTCCGACACCCATGACTTTACATCCTGAGCGTTGGGCAGCAGATCGCGGATCTTCGGGGTGTTTCATGGGGCGTAAACACGGACGCCAGAATAATTGGACTAGGATTTCGGAGGTTTTTGCACTATCAACGCATTAGGGGACCCTCAGGAAGAACACTTCTACTAACCCCCTTGATTCTGCTGTCCACATTGCATCACACTACGAGGAAGCCTTTTCTAGTTTAGCAACATTCCTAACGTGGGGGGCTCCGGAACTTACGGAACTAAAAGTTCAGAAGTCCTATCGGCTTGGCGCTAACGCACCATGCTGCCCTGGTCAAACATGTAATGGCAACCCCTGTAGTACGGGCCGTCGCCTGATCACTTATAGAAACATATACTATTTCTTTCCGTACGGCCGTAGCCCTAGGCTCTCTGAGTTTCACTCCATGGCCCAGCGGAACAATGCGTGGGCTTGCTGGCAGGAGCTCGTCGAAGCCGCCGCAAGAACCCGAGAATGCCTACCCCAACATGCTGCCAGGCAGCCGACCGAGACCGCAGCGGGGCGGTAGGGCTTCGGGTTTAGGGTCAAGGGTGTGGGGTTTGTGAAGGATTGAGGGGGTAGAGATCAGAGGAGAAGGTCTAGGGTTGGCGCTGTCTCTTCTTACTTCTACGGTGGGTCCATGGTGCACTTCCTGCATGCAGCCGATACGCTCCAGAAGAAGCAAACGAGGCCGTGGACCACTCGCAAACACACATGTGTGATGTACAGTGCCTGGCCTGACACACAGCGCTCGATAAACGCGAATCTCTCTCCCAAGGAACCCCTTAAAACCGCTCATTTTGAATGAAAAACTCTGAGAGTTCCAGGCCCGATGATGAGCTCGGCAACCAGGCCCAAACATCCCGAACCTAGGACGCGCCAAAATGGACCCCCTAGTTTAGGAGCCCCTTCGAAACCCTCCTTCAGTGCAGTCGACGACTGTTCCTGGCACCTGGACAAACGAAACCTGTAAGAGTCCAGTCTGCGCTCGAGGGCTGAACCCAGAGTGCGTCGGTATTTCTGCGCGGATGGGCAGACTTTCATCCTTGCCTTTTTCCTGAAGCAAGGCAGAGCTCTCAACACGCAGCAACAGAAGCAAACCAGACTCGGGATGTTCAAGCTCTGCAGGACCATTGAACCCCTTCATGTCCAGCTTCCTCCTAGCGAAACGAGAAAATGCTGACTCTTTGGGATCATATTCGGCTCATACTAGCTTACCTGTTTACTGGACTACGAATTACTAAGACAGTCTCTTCTGGAACCCTGTTTGAACCACTAGACAACCCTACAGACAGTCTCGGCTAAGCCTTGAGCTTCAGGGGCGGTCGCTGACAGCTCGGCTTTGGAACCGCAGCGAGCCACGCCCGCCGTCTTGAGACGACAAGCATTTGTTCGTGGCGAGTGTGCTTTGCGAGGTATTCAGAACGTTTGAAGTTGCGGGCTTTGCGGGTTTGGGGGCTCCATGTCTTTGGGGCGCCGAAAGGCACGAATTTCAAAATCCCATGGCAGGGGCACATTGGCACCGCGATGGGATCTCTCATGATTTCATGAGTTCTATTGATCGGACTTCAAAGCTTGGTAGCTTGGAGAGTCGGACCTTGCAGACCTTGCCTGCTCATGATCCTCTCGTTGAAACTGGCGCGTCCGTGCCGCACAAAGGAAATGCATGCTGCCGTCCTGGGCGGCGGAGGCCGTGGCGAGGCTTTGAGTTGGAGAGTTCCGGTTCTATAGGCTCCTCGCCTAGTGAACTCTGATACTTGGTCCGTTTCGCCGGGATGCGCTCCTCGGGCCTTTAGGTTCAGGGCCACAGTGGGACCAGGAGTCCAAGGTGTCGGTGGTTCGATCCGAAAAGGCTGCCATGGGTGCTGAAGCTTCGGGGTTTGTTTCTGCTACCTGGAGTTTGGGGTTGAAGGGCAGAGCGGCTTATCGTTTGCCAATAGCAGTACAGTGCAGCTTTTCAAGTTTCGTGCTGTTGCAAGGGGTAATACATCACAATCGTACACACCGACACATGCAAATACAACTCACCTCGCCCAAGGACCCAGGGAGCAATCACAAAAAACAAAGAGCAAGATACCCCTTCTTGAGGTAAGCAGGGAGTACTGTCGACCTGAAACTAAGGAGGCATCCTTACTATGATTTAGGGTATGTTCCTGAAGTACAGGGTATTCGGGCGCTCCGGAAAAACATCAGAGCAGGCGCTTCGGAGTCGATCTCCAGGCAGGGACCCAGGAAGGGACATGCTTCTTCGTCCTCCATGTGGAGTCGAAGGAGTCGAGGCTTCAGGGTCTTTGTGGATTTACCGCGTCGTCTTCAGAAAACCACGACAACTCACGAACCTCAATGCATTTTCCGATAACTTTTTCTTTTGATTCGCCAAACCAAAAAACCAAATCAATTCACTCATAGAAAATCGTTCGTAATATCGTCCCCTTGATTTTGCTGCGAGTTCTCGCGCGCGTAATGTTCTGACTCTAGCTGGTCGTACTGCTCTGACCTTCTGTCCCAGTGCTCTTTTCGTTGTCAGCCCTGGTAGCGCGATCTTTCTTGCAACAGTTCCCCCGATTGAGTCCAATGGCAACTGGAATTCTTCCCCGTGTACCTAGTTGTGATACTGGCGCACCACAAACCTTGAACCTTGCGCCCTCAACCAGTCCCATTACTCATGCACCCTGATTCCCAAGCTGCAATCTCCACTGCTCCACCTTCCCGGGTCTTCCTGCGTGTTGGCGTCGCCCTCCAACCACTCCAAAAAGTTCTTCTGTGTCATCATCTCGGCCTGGAAGATGCGTGCTGTACGAAAGCCGAGGTCCTGCACTAGATTCAACCGTAAATGAGCAGTGTCGAAGCTTTGTTGCTTTCTGATGAGGAAGTCCACGGAAGGGTACGGCTTTGTGACAGAGTCAGCGCGGATTTTCAGGATCCTCGGAATCCTCGGAGATCCCTGCACTGAGCAAGATTGCAACTGCCCGAGAAAGCAGCCGTAAGAAAGACGACACCCAGAGCCCAAACACCCCAACGTGTTCAAACCTGCGGTGTCCACAAGGGCCTCCCCGCTGCAGAAGAGACCGAAGCACGAAGAGACCTGGACACGGGCCGGGAAAGAAGGGAGCCCAAACAACTAAAGCCTTGTTTGGCTAGGGCAGCCTCGGCCTCTATGTAGTTTCGTTTGCAATTCTTGAGCAGTCTTTGGGCTGTTCCGTGGACGCATGCCACTCCGGCAAAGTCCCTGGATGCCTTAATTCTGGTATGCCACACAAATTGCTCACTGGGCTTGGCTCTCGCTCTCTCTCCCTGTATCTTCCACCCATATCGCTTCGTCTCCTCCTCTTTTCCGGATGCAGCTGTGCTGCGCAGTGTGCAGAAAGAGACAGGTCCAGAGCAAGAGAAAGAGAAAGAAAAAGATGCGGAAATTCAATAGGTTAATTAGGGACATTGAACAAGCAATCCAAGCAGGACTTCTTCTGCGCCTTTCAAACTTGATTCCCAAGATCTTCCAAGCTGACCGTAAGGCTGCCAAGGTGTTTGTGGCTGGGGATTTGGGTTTAGAAGGTGCAGGTTGTCCTCAAACCCGAGACCCGCGACCCTACACCCTTCAGCCCCTACAATAGAACCCCTACACTCTATGGCCCCACAACCCCGCAACCCAAAAACCCTGAAACCCTGAACCCGAATCCGGAAACCTATGACCCCAGACCCCAGGGCGTGATCCAAGAACCCCAAGCCCCATATAATGGTTTCAGAACACGGGAACACCAACACGGACACTAAACAGCAGGATCCAGTTAGAAGGACCACCGAAACAAGGTCTCCCTCATCTCAAGAAAACTGCATAGAAACCACACACATAACCTTGAACAACCTCAAACCCCAAAAGAGCCCTCAACCCATCTTTCAAGCTAAAGAAAGAAACGACGTCGGTTGCCCCGCCTCGCTTGAAGCCTGAGAGCCAGGGAGTCTAGTCCGGGTGGCAGCCAAGGTTTTCTACAGCTCTTGAGGAGATCTGTGCCCTGTGGGGCTTCCGCCTTTAGGACTTTCTTTGGGGGGGCTGGGTCCTCGGAAGTAGGGCTCTGACTGCGTGGCGGCTTGCTGTTCTGACATTCCCAGAAGCGTGTATGCCTACGTACACACATAACTACCTTCCCCTCTCTCTCTGCCTCTTGCTCGCTCTGTCTCTCGCTCTCTCTCCCTGTATCTTCCACCCATATCGCTTCGTCTCCTCCTCTTTTCCGGATGCAGCTGTGCTGCGCAGTGTGCAGAAAGAGACAGGTCCAGAGCAAGAGAAAGAGAAAGAAAAAGATGCGGAAATTCAATAGGTTAATTAGGGACATTGAACTGGCAGTCCAAGCAGGACTTCTTCTGTGCCTTTCAAACTCTTGATTCCCAAGATCTTCCAAGCTGACTGTAAGGCTGCCAAGGTGTTTGTGGGTTTAGAAGGTGCAGGCTGTCCCTTTGCAAAAAACCATGCACCCAAAACTCTGTGCCAGGTGTGCTGCGTCCCCTACGATGCGGTACAAGGTCTTGTGCTGCGGTAATATTGTGATTATCCTCGTCATCTTGAGCAACAGTTTCGTACTTCTCAGCTCATACTGGCAGTGCGACAGCTATTTGCACTATTCGGAAAACGACTCCTTTGGCAATGGGCGGTTGTCGGTGTAGCAGTCGTCGTCGGAGTCGTCGTGGAATCATTGTTGTATCGAAAGCCTCCTCTCGCCCCTCCAGATTTCCCTGCCTCCTCGGGAACGTGCACCTGTATCAGGTCTGCAGGGTCAACGGCAACGACTTGGGCTCGAGACCTCAGCAGTCAAGCAAGGGGAAACGATGACTACGAAGAACCCGATGCCTCCGAGACTTTCGTGTATCTACGGTTTGCAGAGTTCTAGTTCGTACTTAACCACATGTTTCTACAACCATTCCCAGTGGTATGGCCACGACGGTAACGTGGAAATCCGGGGCCAAAGATCGCTCCGAATGTACGGTTCGCTGCTGTGCTTCTGTGGTCACCAAGGGGTGTGGCTGTGCTGGAGGTGCCGTCAGGCAGCAGTAGGCTCCGGTCACGGAGAGACTCCGGTCACGGAGAGAGGCCCGATCTACTCCGTGCCTCGTTTCTAACCCGTTTAACTCATCCTCAGCTCGAACGCACACGGCGGAGAAAAAGCTTTCATTCCAGTAGATGCCCTGCACGAACAAGTCAGCCTCCAAGGCTTACATCTCCACCCGCAGCCCCTGAACCCAAATACTGCTTTTTCGCCAAGACACTCTCTGCCACTGGCTTCCTCATTTTGACCTTGACGCTCGCAACCCGTCAGGGTTACGCAAGCAGTGTTTCTTGGCCAATTCAGTTTGCATAAGATCTCCATGATCCTGTTTGTGCAATACAACTGCTGGGAGCAGCCATATTTGAGACCTGATACCCGAAAACCTGCGGAAGCCCAAAGCCCTTGAGCTGCGCACCCATCTGTTTCAGGATGCGCGGGTCGGTCGTGACCCCCTGACAAACAGGAATCTTGAGGAGCAGTTTGGGTCTTGGGGCAAAGAGCCCGTTGGAATGCAGGCTTTACGATCGAAGGAGATTGGTAGGCTTGGGACCTGTACCGGGGTTTCGAACTGGTTGTGACTCAGAAAGCTCCCTTCAAATTAAACATGCCCCTGCTGACAAGAGAGCAAGAACCAGTATCCATTTTACAAAAGCTCTTGACACGAAGAACTGGTTTGTCTTACGGGTTTTCCGAAGAGGCGCCAGGTATGTCTTCACCAAAACGATAAAATTCAACCCTACCACACATGGTGTTCGGAGCTGCGGGTCCTTGTAGCCCGCAGCCTGATGCGAGGCACCTTCGCTCTTACAGCCACGGGAATAAGAGGCCAGGGATGGAGAAAATGGGCAAACCTTGATCCAGACCCTAAACCCTGCACCTCTAAAGCCAAAAATCAGGGCACTCCTCAACTCAAACAGGAAGGACCACGAAACCCAAAAGCTCTTGAAAGCTGCTCTTTTTAAACATGCACCCCACCTCTTCGAACTCGACGAGGATGCTGGTCCCTGTGGTCAAGACCCAGAACACAAGCAGAGACGTGACATGTGCTGCATCATCGTGCACAATTTGTAATCGAGGATTTGGCGCTAAAGTTGTAAAGGTTCAGAGATTGCACGTCTGTAAGGCCCTCTCAAGCTTTCCAGTGTAACGGTTAAGCTTTTACTTTCGAACTTCTGGACGCGAAGGCAAACCACCCTACTTCCCGAAAGCACCTCGCCATTGTGCACCATTGCCTTCGGGCTTCTTGATGATCCTTGGAGCTTCTACGACTGGGGAGACATATCCGAGTCGGAAAACCTGGCACTAAACTTGCCCAGGCGCCCCTCTGTATGCTTCTCCACACAAAGGCCCCAGTCCTTTCCCTCCTGCATACCAGCTGAAGACACAGGTAAGCAGGAGCAAGGATATCGTTCTTGCTTAGTATGTGGAAGCCATATGACTGCTGGAGTCATGGAACCTTATTCCATCCCCGTTGGAAACAAACCTGTCGTGATGCTCCAGAGGCTCAGTGTTCCGAATTGCTACAGTTTTTGTTTATGTTAGGGAGTCTCGAAGCTGCTTAGGATTCGAAGCACTTAAACGGGCCTCACAGGAATTCTACAGGAGTTGCACAAAGTTGCACGTGAGGGACTGCAAGAAGCTGAGGCTTGGGCAACACTGAATCCCGCATGGCAAATAATTGCACAACAGAAGACAATGTAGTGCGACTCAGTGTGAAATGAGGTCTGTAAACTCTCCACAGCACTTGTCTATTGCCTGATACGACTGTATGACTCATGTATGATGACAAAACTCCCTTCATCAGGGCGTACGATTCCTGCGAAGAATAGAACGATTGTTGCAACAACTTCCGTGACGACGATTAGCACTACTCTGCATTCTACAGGTTGAGAGCACAATACTTCCGTTTGGCTACTTTTAGGACTAATGCAGTCGCGACTATTCTTGCCATCCAATTTGACTGCTAATGCTACTGCCACCACTCCTACCCCTACTCGTACTCCTAGTCCTATTCCTCCTCCTCCTCCTCCGCCTCCTCCTCCTCCTGGCACTCCCTCTCCTGCTCCCACCCCCACTCCCACTACGAGGACGACGACCACGACGATGACTACTTCTGCTGCTGCTGCTGCTGCTGCTGCTACTACTACTACTACTACTACTACTCCTGCTACTACTACTACTACCACCACTACTACTACTACTACTACTACTACTACTACTATACTAATACGAATAATACAAACAATTATAACAATAGTCATAATGATAGTAGTAATAACAATAATAACAACAGAGTTGT
>CAJNJA010014489.1:246-12172 GCA_905231915.1 Symbiodinium necroappetens | reverse complement strand
GCGCTCCACGCCTACACTGACTATACATGGAGAGGGCTTCAGGTTCAAGCAGTAGTAGTAGTAGTAGTAGCAGCAGTAGCAGCAGCAGTAGTGGTAGTAGCAGTAGTAGTAGTAGTAGTAGTAGCAGGAGGCGGAGCAGTAGTACCGTTTAGAAGTAGTATTCGTACCAGTAGTAGTAGCAGTAGTAGTTGTAGTCGTAGTAGTGGTAGTAGTCGTCGTCGTCGTCGTCGTAGTAGTAGTAGTAGTAGTTCATAGCAGTAGTCATAGTAATAATCGTAGTGGTGGTAGTGGTAGTTGTAGAAGTAGCAGTGAAGTAGCAGTAGTAGTAGTAGTAGTAGCAGCAGCAGCAGCAGCAGCAGCAGCAGTAGTAGCAGCAGTAGTGGCAGCAGTTGTAGCAGTGGTGGTAGCACCAAACAACTATTGTTGCAGCCATTCTGCCTGAAGGAGTCCGGATGTATCCAGCAGTCAGTCCTTTTTTGGTATTGGAGAAAGAATCTGGCAGCTTCTTCTCAGAGTGTCGAGAAGGTCAAAAGGGGCCCGTCGGACAAAGCCGAGAACGTGCGATTATCGAAGAGCAAGAAAAAAGCCAAAGCTCGTAAGTTCAACAGAGCGTGCTTCTATGGCCAGGCTCAGAGAGTCCTCGAGGATGACATGTTCCACCGAGCCATCGTCGAGGTGAAGTACGACCCGTCGAAAAAGAACGTGTATCGCGAAAGGGGTGGTGGTCAGATCGTGGTGACGAGCGAAGCAGCTGCGATCACCGGCATCATCATTGAGCCCGACTCCCCGCCAATGAAAGGAGGGTAAAGGAGGAGTGACAGCTGGAATAAACAGCTGGAGTGTTGAACGGGCGAGAAAGGGTGTGAATCGCTGACTGTTAGGTTTCAGACATGAGGACGCCTGCGTAGTGGCCTTCATACAAACTCAATCTTTGCAGGATTATTGAAAAGAAGACCCCTTCCTGGCTCTAGCTGAGTTGTGAAGCTTGCGGGTTTCTGGACTGTAGTCTTTAGGAGGGCTTGTTCGAGGTCCCTCAGAGCGTGTGGCTGAGTTGTCATGACGCTGCGCGAACTGTTTCGTACGGCTGCGCCCAGAGTTCTGTCGGCTTGAACTGAGCTTGAAGGTGCTTTCAAGTTTCACTCGACCTTCAACACCCTGCTTTCAAGTTGCAGTCGACTGAATAGCGTGCCAGCGACAACGGTAGGCACAGTGGTAGGAGTTGTAAAGGACGTAGCCAAGAGGACTGTTGATCACAGCATCCGATCTCCCAACGCCAAACTAGCTCCGCAAAGCGCCGCCAAATCCGGAACCAACCGCTGCCTGCGGATCTGTAGCAATGTGGCGGACTTGATGACCTCGGTGCCTTCACCGACCCTCAGTGAGGCAAGCCGAGTGCACATCGAAGTTCGAGCTACAATAGTATTAAGAGGAACAGCTGTAACAATAATGATAATAATCATCCAACATAACAACCACAATAACAAAAATGATAATAATAAAAGTAACAAAAGCAAGAACAATACTAATCGCACTGAGAATTTTCATGATACTACAGGCGTTGGACGGTTGCGGGCTTTGGCTGTCCGTGCCTGATCCAGAGTAAACTCAGCAATCAATTCATTCAAAACCCTAAACCCTGAGCCTTAAACCCCAAGCCCTAAACCCTGAACCCTAAACCCTAAACCCTGAACCCTAAACCCTAAACCCCAAGCCCTAAACCCTGAACCCTGAACCTGCCGTTCGGCCTGCCGGTCGGAAGGCCTGGGCAGTCAGCGGGAAGCACGTGGGTTGTTACACCGGCGGCAAGGTGCACGCAGCTGGTCCGTGCACGGGTGCATTTCGTGGTAGAGCGGTAGACAGCAGCCACTGTGCTTCTGACCATGCACTGCCTAGGGGTTTCTCTGATTTGAAAGCTTTCTGAAGTTGGCTTCTCTCAGATCGGCTTCTGCGAGTCCTCCAACATCCTCGGCTGCTTCGCTGGCATGCTCTTGCCAGGGAATAGGGTGGTTATACACGAACATGAAAGCTTGCAGTGGGCTAGAAGGCGCAGTGGCAGCCGCAAGGCTGGCAACCATCATAATCAGATGTAGTCTACGACCATACTCCCTACACCCCCCCCCCAGCGAGATCATGCCCAGTTTCCAGACCGTGGAGTTCGGAGCCTGCCAACACCAAGTTTCATGCTAGAGGCATTGAGAAAACAAAGCGACCTAATTCTTACAATTGCTATTAGTGTCCAGGTTGTTCAAAGACTCTCGGGTCCTCCTGTCCCAAAGCTTGTGGGACTTTCCCGGCGGCGCAAGCCTTCACTTCCGGATTTTAGGCCATCAAAAGGGACGGTCGTGCAGCGTGCGATCCTCCTCCGCCATAGCCAGGCCCTCCACCTTGCTAGCCCTCAACCACAACACCTAAGCCCTAAACCCTAAACCCTAAACCATCTGCGCCAGGCCTGTGCTCCGAGGAGTTGCACCTGGTGGATGCCGCTTGCCAGGCACGGGGGAGACGGAAGCCGGACACGACGAAAAAAAAGAAGGAAGAGGAATACTAAGTGGTTTAGGGTATTGGGGTTTAGGGGTTTAGGGTTTAGGGGTTTTAGGGGTTTAGAGTTTAGGGTTTAGGGGTTTAGGAGTAGTAGCAGTAGCAGAAGAAGTAGTAGCAGCAACAGCATCATCTTGTAGCAGCATGAGCAGCATCAGTAGCAACGTTCTCGCGGCAGGCGCCCACGCGGGTGGTCTCACAAGAAGGCGATGGAGTGCTCACCTTCGCTATTGATCGGCTGGGCTTGCATGCGTGCACGAGCCACAGGAGCGCAAGCTGTCATGGATCCTAAGCCTTGAACCCTAGACCCTAAACCCTAAACCCTAGACCCTAAACCTTAAACCCTAAGCCCTAAACCGTGGTTCAAGGTTCCCAAACCCTAAGGCCCAGGAGTTCTTGGGTTCAGGGCCGTTTAAACTCGGGGGCTTCGAGGAGAGCTTTTGGGCCAGACTTCGGAGTTCTTGGTAAGCCAGATGCCTTAAACTGAGGGTTTAGGGTTTAGGGTTCAGGATTCAGGGTGAGGATTTGAATAGGGCTGGACAGGGTCTTGTTTTTAAGGGCTTCCACAGGGCTTTTTAATAGGGCTTGAAGTGATAGGGTTCCTGTGCGGGTGCAGAGGTTCGTTTAGGGTTTCGGTTTGTAGGTCTATATACCTTATACTATACACCTAAACGCCCTAAACTCCCCACCTGTAGTTTCCTTTAGCAGGAGTGGCCTGCTGCGGCACTTCGCCCTGGGTTCGGGAGCCCAGCATCGCCGAGCCTTCGGCAGCGTCGGGGACGTCGGGACGTGCAGAAAGGCGCAAAAGAGCCGCAACCGAGATGCTCGCAATCCGAAGAACCTCGGACTGAGCTCTGAAGATACCATCTTCAATCCAATTTGCACATCGCTGCTTGCATCCTACACCTGGACATGTCTTGAAGGATCAAGGGTAAGAGCAATAACAAGAATAATCGGAACAACAGCAAGAAGAACAACAGCCGGCAAGGTGAGAAGGTGGCCTTGGTCAGATCCTGGCGGGGCCACGACCAGGCTTGGGAAATGCAAGATTTCGCTGCTTTGAGAGTTAGGGCTTTTGGGTTCTGAACCCCTAAACCCTAAACCCCTAAACCCGAAACCTCTTAATCCTAAACCCTAAACCACTAAAACCCTAAAACCCTAAACCCTGAACCCCTGAACGTGTTCAGGGTGTTTTTTTGCCTAGGAATGAGGGTTCTTCAGTGCTTTCGAGGGTTTAGGGCTTGGGGCGACATCGGTAAATCTTTGCCAAGAACCCGAAACCCTAAACCTTCAACAGTGAATCTCAGATCTTACATCGCAGCGACCATAAAGCACATCAGACGCATGACGAAAGCCCTAACCGCCAAAGAGAGCTTAAGAAGAAGCAAAAAAAATCAAAGAAGCAGTTCCCCAAACCCTGGACTCAACACCCTAGGCACCCGGGGCCCCAAATCCGAAGCCTTTGGAGACCTTAAGCAGCAGCATTTATAGCCAGCGCGACGAAGGAACTCCTGAACCTCGAGCCTTGAGCCCTAAGCCCTAAACCCTCAATCGTCGCGAAAATCTCTAAACCGCCCTCATAGACTCTAAACCCTTAGGCCCTAAACTCTCAAACCCTAGATGCTCAAGCCCCAAACCCTAAACCCCAAAACCCTAAACCCCAAACCCATCAAACCCTAAGCCCGAAACCGCCGGAGGTGGTGGCGGACGTTTGCTTCGACACCACCGGGGCCCTCGTGGCGACTGGCTCTGTGGACCAGACAGCCAAGGCCGGACCCAGAGAGCCCAATACCCCTTAATTAAGGAATATGCCTCTAATTTGCGGCCCTAATATTGTGATTTAAAGGTATGTTCCTTAATTAATGGGTATTGGGCTTTTTGGGTTTTGGGCTCCGGGGGTTCAAGGGGTAATTGGGTTTAGGGTTTAGGGCTTAGGGTTTAGGGCCCTATAATTTAAGGTATATTCCTTAATTCAGGGGTAATTGGGTTTAGGGTTTAGGGCTTAGGGTTTAGGGCGGGTATATCCCTTAACTAAGGAATCTATATCTTAACACTAAGGGTTCCTTCAGGGGATCCATAAGGGTTTCTATAAGGGAATTATGGAAAATATACCTTAGATCATAGTATGAAGGGCCCTATAATTTAAGGTCTATTCCTCAATT
The DNA here is from genome assembly GCA_905231915.1 of Symbiodinium necroappetens. Taxonomy (NCBI): domain Eukaryota; class Dinophyceae; order Suessiales; family Symbiodiniaceae; genus Symbiodinium; species Symbiodinium necroappetens. The sequence continues at coordinate 7,472 of CAJNJA010014489.1, read as the reverse complement.
TTAAGGGGTATTGGGCTCTCTGGGGATGTCCAAGGAGGTTCTTGGTGTTTTTTTTGGGGGGGGAGGGGGGCTTAGGGGCTTTTTGGGGTTTAGGGTTCAGGGTTCGACCCCTGTCTTGCTGCGCCATTGGGGGTGTGGGGGCTGTCGATCCTGGACATGATTTTTGATGGAGGCGTCAGCTTCAGAGGGCTTTTGCTTTGCCTTTGCTACCCTAAACCATAAACCCTAAGTTTTTTAGTCTTTATCCACTCTCAGGATGTTGGGTGAGTTGTGTGACCTTTTGTCCTGCAGAGTTTGGGGGGATCGTCAGAGTTTTGAGGGCGCTCAGCTTGAGAGGGGCCCGGTTGCTTCTTTCAGGGGTTCAGGGTTGTGCTGTGCAGCATTCAACCCTATTTAGATCTCGACTTTCTAAGTATCCGGCCACGTAGGGCGTGCTGAGTTGCGGGTTCAGGGTGCCATGGGGTGCCATGGGGCAGGCGGAGCTTAGACCCTGAACCCCAAGCCCCTAAACCTGAAGCCCTGAAAAGCCTAAACCCCAAACACCAAAACCCTAAACCTGAAACTCTGAACTCCAAGCCCTAAACCCCCCAAACCCTAAACCCCCACACCCTAAAGCTGAAACTATGAACTCCAAGCCCCAGTCGAGACGGGGGAACAAGTGCAGAGGACTTGGGTCACTCGCATTCTCAGGAGGGCCGAGTTGAGAGTTTGCGGGTGAGGGCTTATAGGACGAGAGGTAGGATAAAGGGTGTAGTGTTCAGAGTTGAGTGCTCAGGGGCTAGAGTTTGGGCTTGAGTTGTGAGGGAATAGCCGTACTACTCATACGCACACAAGAAGGAGGGGTGATTATCGTAGCGGTGATGAGAATCATGAGAGAGGTGAACCCCAAACCCTCAACTGACCCCCAAACCCTAAACCCTCAACCCAAAAACCCTAAACCCTCAACCCTCAACCCTGAAACCTGAACCCTCAACCCTAAACCCTACACCCAAACCCCAAGAGCTGGTAAGCCAAAGCACCCCAAAGCCCTCTGGGCTCCAGTCAAGCACCCAATCTGCTACAAACCTCGGGCTCTAGGCCCCGAAGCCTTACATTCGATATAATGAAATCCTACACCTCGAAGCCTTGAAGCCAAACCTTGAAGCCGCAAACCGAAGACCTTACGTGCTAAGTCCCTAAATCCGAAACCTTGAAGCCAAGAGTTAATGAGCCCTAAAAGCCTTCAATAGCCTTACAGACCTTGTCGCGCCTTTTTTCGACCTGGGACCAACCTCTCTTTTGCTTTGCCAGGTGTGGGACTTTCAGGGGTATTTCTGCACCCACAACTTCAAGGGCCATGCGGGCATCGTAACGCTGGTGCCGGCGCCTGAGTTCGGGCCGACAAGAGTTTGGCCATCCTGTCACCTGAAGGGCCTTGCTTCAGCTAGTAATAAATACGGAAAAGGAATAATCATGATCGTAGTAAGAGTAAGAATGGTCAGCAGTAGTGGTAGTGGTGGTAGTAGTAGTCGTCGTCGTCGTCGTCGTCGTAGTAGTAGTAGTAGTAGAGGTGGTGGTAGTAGTTTATAGTAGTAATGCTAATAAATTAGATTTAGTAGAAGTAATGATAATGATAATGAAATAATAATAATGAACAGAATTTCGAAACAATGATTTTCACGATAATAACATGACAAATCATAATGGTAGTAAGAGTAATGATGTTCGAGCCCCAACCTCGGGCCTCCACAGGTGCCTCCTTGAATCCCAAGTCCTCCCGGAGCCCAGCCCGGCGTAAGTTCCTCAGCCCTAAACCCTAAACCCTAAACCCTATAAGCCCCTAAACCCTAAACCCCTAAGCCCTAAACCCTAGACCCTAAGCTCTGATCCCTAAACCCCTAAACTCAAAACCCCCAAACCCCAAACCCCGGAGTTCCTAAACCCCCCACTGTAGGTGCAGGGTTTCAGGTGCTCTAACGACTCCTCGTACGCGAAGCCGCCGCTCAGGCCCGCACCTTGCGGCTCGAACCCCAAACCCTCCACAAGGCCATCCCGACGTGTGTAAAACTGTACTGGCCTATAAAGACGGATCTGGCCCGTCTAAAACTCTGCAGAAACAGTAGCAAGACAGCGGCGCATTGTTAAACTTATCGAAAGCCTGGTTCTGGACCTATGGGCCTCTGACGCTCTATGGGCACGTTGCGAAAAGAAGCCCGAAGAGCATCATGACTGCTTCAGAAAGCCCTACCAGGCATCACTGCACTCGTACCAAAAGCCATAAACTCCCGAGGCCCTAAACCCTAAACCCTAGACCCTAAACCCTAAACCCTTAAAGCCCTAAGCCCTTCAAAAGCTGTTCCTACCCACCAAGGCGCTTCCATCCTGGCCGGCTGCAGCTCGTCACAGTGGCTAACACGGAGGCAGTGCTTGGGGAATCAGAGGGTTTATGATTCAGGGTTTTGGGTCTTGGGAGGTTTGTATATAATGAGTTTAGCCCTGTGAAAGCCTCCCGAATCTTGAAACTTACGGCTTGAGCCTCGCCCCGGTTGAGACTCCGATGGCAACCTTTCACACTATGGACCCCGAAGCCCCACATGCTTAAAGTTACGTGCGGAAGCCCAAATCATCAAGCCCCAGATCCTGCCCCGAGGATAAGAGCACTGTTGTTATTGTTACTATATTGTCATCATGAAGATTGTGACTATTATTGATAATACTATTAGCATTATTATTGACATTGTTATTCTGATGATGATTATTGTTATTCTGATTATTACATCGTTAATATTTGTTATTCCCATTGTTTTTATTATCGTTCTTAGTACTAGTATTCTTATGACTATCATTATGATTATGGTTGTTATTATTGTTATTATTATTATCATTACTGAGTCATTACTATTGTTCTTATTAGTATTGCTGAATTATTGCTGTTATTATTAATGTTGTTATGATTATTATTATGATTATTGACATTATTATGTTCCCACCCCCTACGGAGGTGCGGCTGTGGGACCTGGAGTCCTCTGTCTGCGTTGCGGTCCTCAAGGACTGTTGTCCCGGCTGCGAACACATGAGCGGTTTCGGGTTCAGGTTCTTCGGTGTCGGGTTCAGGGTTTGTAGAAGCAAGATGGATCATGACAACAGCAGCAAAGTGATAGCTGCTCATAATAAAAACATATAGCAGAGTAATACGTAGCGACAGACCACACTTACAGCTACTGACAGGTATAGATCATCGAATGTGAGACATGGATCGCAGCTAGAAGCTGGGGTGTTGAACTCATCGTGTCAGCTTCGGGCCGGGTCTCTTCAAGTCCGAAGATGTTTGTAGAAAGTGCTGTGCCTGTCGCGGAAGGGCCAGGATGCTCGTGAGCGTAGTGATAGTGCGACACTCTTTGCAGTGTTTAAGGAGGTACAAGGCACGATGCAGCACAGTCGCACCTTGTGTTGCCTTTCTGGGTTTCGGTTAAGGTGGCTCTTGCAGGAACCAAACCATTGCTTTTGGGATCAAAAATGGGTTCTGTCGCAATCTCACGACCTTAATGAAATGTCTCTTGGGTGGTACTGCGGTAGCCCTACCTCAGTTGTGGCTGCATGTTTTGCTCTGGGATGTCTTGTGCTCCAGCAAAGCATAGCCTCTTATTCCGGGTTAGCTCCAGAGCACCCAAACGGCTCACCCTCGTTAGGTTCCCCAATCCGGAAAGCCTTAGTCCCGTTTCCCAAGCCGGAGAGCCGATCACAACCCCCCAGGATCACCTGTCCAGCATCTCCTCGATGTGCTTCGGTGCGACCGGCTGGAGCTGTCCGGGTTTAGGGTTGCAGCAGCTTGGTAGGTTTCACGGCAAAACCGACTATTTCTTCTTCTGCCACCTCCAGTACTGCTGCTGCTGATGCTGCAGCGACGGTTGGTTTCCGTCTTTTTGTCATCGTCCTACTTCCCTCGTTATTGTTAACATCTAGATGACGACAGAATATGGTGATGACGAAGAAGATCATGCATGTCAGTCGTCCTTCTCCTCCTCCGCATCATCATTATCATCATCATCGTCATCGTGATGGTCATTCCTGGCACCATAATCACCATGGTTTTCCCGTCATTGCCATTGCCCGTGCCATTGCTCCCGCTGCTCCTCCTTTTCCTTTTTTAAATTAGCGTCGCCTTCATCTTCATCACAGCGGCCGATACGATGACGTACTTCTTGCTGCTCAGCCATGGTTTCTCTCACCATCCTCCTCACCATCTTCGCTATCAGTATCATCATCGCCATCAGGATCAGCATTACCACCATCTTGACAGCCACCATCTTCATCGCCTTCGCCTCCACAGCTTCTGTTGTCTGAGTGCATGCAGTTTGTCTTGCGTTTTTCCCATGTCTGAGCACGGTTACAACAGGGGCCTTCCTGCGCGTTGTCTGGGCTTCCGCTTCTACCGCCACACTTCTGCGATGACCCCCAAGCCTTGAAGTCGACATCCTAATCCAAGCCCTAAGCAAGTAGGGCCTTGCAACACCGCTAAATGGGAGTTTCCGAAAATTAGGGGTACCTTAATTTGGGGTCCTTATACTAAGGATCCTACTATTTAGGGTACTATATTAGGGTCCCCTATTTTCGGAAACCCCTGAACCCTAAGTTTTGAAAATTTGCAAGCCTGGCTCGGCCGGGGTGCCCGGTTCGAACGGAGTTTGTCTGTGACCCGGCAGTGGCGAGCGGAAAAGGGGCGTTAAACAAACAAACCCTCGACCCTAGACCCTAAACCCTAAACCCTAGAACCTAAACCCTAAGCCCTACAACCCTAGACCCTAAACCCTAAACTCCTAAACCCCAAACCCCACACGTGGCTTCCCCTGGTTTCCAGGCCCTGTCAAGTCCAAGCTCTACCAGCTCGTCACCGGCGGCCGTGACCAGGCCCTTGTCTAACTCTCCGGCTCGGGGAGACTTTTTGGGTCCGGGTTTTCTTCAGTTAGGGTTTAGGGGTTTAGGGGCTTAGGGGTTTAGGGGTTTAGGGGGTTTGGGGTTTACGGTTCAGGATTTAGGGTTTCTTGTTTTTTTTTTTGCTGTTGTGTCCAGGTTTCTGTGTTTTTTGTTTCTAGGGTTTGGGCTGCAGCTGTTTAGTGTAAAGACCCAATAATTCCGGAGCCATAAGCCCCAAAGTCCCAGAACCCTAATGGCCCTAATGCTTTCTTCTAAACCCACGACCGCCCAAAACCTAAAGCTCCCTTTGCCAAGCCCTTAAGCTCTGGAAGCCCGATGGCTGGAGCTCTTGAAGATCCTAAGCCCTAAACCCTAAACCCTGTGCCCCAAAAAGGCCCCAAAACCCTAAACCTTAAGCCCTAAAAAGGCCCCAAAACCCTAAACCTTAAGCTCTAAAAAGGCCCTAAACCCCAAACCCTAAACCCCAAACCCCAAAACCCTAAGCCCTAAACCCTAAGCCCTAAAACCCCAAGGCACCACGTCATGTATATTTGTTAGGCCCGGTCTTGGTTCGGGGTTTCAAGGCCCCGCATGAGTTTAGAGACCTGGGATTATGGGTTCCTTGGTTTACGGGTTTGTATGTAGGACTGCGGGGCCCTAAATCCTGAACACCCATAAACCCCTAAACCCGTAAACCCTAAACCGTCAACCCGGGGTTTCGCAGTTTAGGGTTTAGGGGCTTTAGGGTTTAGGGTTTGGGGGTTTTAGGGTCGAGGGTTTAGGGGCTTTAGGGTTTAGGGTTTAGCGGGTTTAGAGTTTAGGGTTTAGGGTTGAGGGGGTTTAGAGTTTACGGTTTAGGGGGTTTAGAGTTTAGGGTTTAGGGGGTTTCGGGTTTAGGGTGTAGGGGTTTTAGGGTTTAGGGTTTAGGGGTGAAGGTCTATGGTGAAGCGTTTAAGGTCTAGGGTTTAAAGTTTAAGGGCTCAGGGGAGTGCACGTCGGGAACGCTATTGCCAGGTCGTCAACGTTTGGAACCTGGAGGAAAAGTGCTCTCTGGTGCCTTTTGGCAGCACTCTGGCAGGTGACCCTGTACGGTTTAGGGTTTGGGGGTTAGGGTTTTTGATCGGGAAGCGAAGCACGCATGCAGCACGGAACAGATAGAGGCTTGAAAAGACCATTCCACCGCGTTGCTTTACCATGGCAGAGCATGCCGGATTTGAAGGCCCGCATTTCGCACGACGCGCTTGTTTCGGCCTGTGAGATCTTGACGGCTTATCTTTCGTTTGATTGGATCGTTAGCAGCCCCGAAACAAAGCAGGCTGTGTGATGTTGACCCAACCTACACTTGCCAAGCTGTTAGGGTTTAGGTACAGCATTTGGACACCCAGGCACCACTAAGAGGCAATCTTTCTGCATCTTTCTGCAATGTCCACATGTTGCGCTTTATCAGCTGCCCAGTTGTTCTTCCAGGTTTTGCAAGGCTTCCACACCTGCGACGAAGTGATAGATGCATTTTTGCCTTGATCACATCGTCGTTATGAAACAGATTGGAGTTTTCCGCAACAGCAGATTTTGGCCAGTTCCCTCGAATGTCAAGTTGGTTAGTTCCACTCGTTCTCAAGCTGAGACGCAGAAACGGCCATTCTTTCCCACCCTCCCTCGTTTCTTCACTCCTACTTAGCATTCCGGGTTTGGGGCTGATGGTTTAGGTTGCTCTGTTGATGCGTAGCAGCAGTGTAGGATTTTTCACTTGAAGGCGTTCCAGGCAGAACCACGGGCCCGCGTAGCCCTAGGCATTGAGGAGTTTAGGGTTTTCGGGTTACCGGGTTGAATCTTTAGTATCCCCGTCATACCTTCTTATGAAGCCTCGGGTGCGGCCATGACCCGACACAGAGCAACAAAACAAACTGGAGAAGCGGGACGGTACCGATCATTAGTGAAATTGTCCGAAAAGATCGTAAAGATGCACTTTAAGAACTCATGAAGCCCAAGCAAACCTACAACGCATGAAGCCTCTGTCAAACCCTCCGGGGTACCGTCCTTCCCCGAAATCCTACCGTCCCCTGGGTTCTTGTTGAAGGATTTAGATTTGAGTTACCAAAATAAAGAAACCTGGGTTTAGGTTTTAGGGTTTAAATCCTTATTCTGGTAACTTAAACCAAAATAAAGTAATAAGAGCAGTAGTAAGAATAGCAATAACATGAATAATAATGCTTAGATCCTTATTATGGAAATCTAAATTAAGACAAAGCAATAATAGTAGTAATAAGAATAGCAACAACACGTATAAATCATCATAGTAACCTTAAATCCGCTAAACCCTAAAACCCTAAACC
>CAJNJA010014488.1:0-12172 GCA_905231915.1 Symbiodinium necroappetens | reverse complement strand
CTCGAGGCGCTCCTACCTTGTTTTACCTGTTGCCACATCTCGCGAAGTTGTGGTTGTCGTTTTTGCCCCTGGGTTCATCACCTTGTGTGAGTACTCGTGTTGGAGGGGGTGCAACTGCCAGGGCATCCTTTGACTAACACAGACTTCCTTTATCGTCCGCATTGTACGGATGTAGAACGGAGAGCGTCCTACAGCGACGGAATTCAATGAAACTAAGACTCTTCTCCACGCACTCTGTGTTGGTCTTGCGGGGCTCCGTGTGCTAAAGGACCCACATTTTGAAGGGTATTGAAGGCTTCGATCAGGCTAACTCACACAATATGGAGGTTTGAGCACCTCGTGCAAGTATTCCTTTATAGTCCAGATATACTTATGGACTAGACCCCCCCCTTCTCCAAGCAAAAAGCCTCCAATCATGGACGCCCATCCCTATGTATGACTGTGGCAGGTCGATTTGAGGCTGACAACCACGGACGCCGGCTGACATCCGTGGGAACTTTTTGCAGACCAACCATCATTGAATCCATTAGGTTTGTAAGCTGATAATGGCCCAGAAGAGGATCGTAGGATATAGAACCTATTCAGATTTTTGAAATCTGGGATGCACTGTTTATCCTGAACCCATGAACTCCCTTGTGAGCCCCTTGAAGAACTACGAGTTGATAGGTGAATCTCACCAGTTTCACCCTCTATGCCGGCCAGACGCCGAACATCCTCAGAGAGTCTCGTTTTGCGATTGAGAGGTGGGCAATGTGGGGCTGCAGCGCACAGTATGAGGGCAATATAGGGGCGTAAATCGTTACCCATACTATTTTAGGGGGATCCTTTTTCTAATTATAGTATGATGGGCCCCCAACACCCTATTCTAAGCATTAAGGCCCCTTTATTTTGGGGGCCAGGCGTTCGGTGAAGTTTGAGGGTTAGACCTTACCCGGGTTGCTTCGGGTTTAGGGTTTAGGAAAACGGCAAAGAGACTCTCTTGGGGGTGGTTAAGAGCACGCCCGTGCTCAGCGGCGAAAGCTTCAACAGGCGCCTGAGGGCTAATGGATGCGTAGGGATCAGGATCTACAGGCTCCATAGTGGTTCCTTTTTTGGGAGTGCCTTATAGGATCCTAAATATCAACCTCAAAACGGAACGACTATGGAGCCTATGGGTAGGGCTCATATAGGGTTTTGGGTTCGGTTCAGGCATATCACAGGCTTCCTGGGTTATACTTGTAGAGGCTGGTTATAGGGACCCCCAAGACGCAATACTTTCCAGCCCGAAAGACAGAAAGAAGCCGGCACAGAAAGTGGCTCTGCTTTCCGAGCCATTGTAACGGAGCCCTCGTAGTGTGGTAGCTGATTGTTTCATGTTTCTGAATCGTTCACCTCTCTGTTCTATTTATGCGGAAGGGGTTTGGGTGCCGTCAAAAGATAAGCATAAACAGTTTCGGTTGGGGGGGTACAGCAGAGACACTGCCCATTAAGCTGTCCTGTAATTGTTGATTTCTGGTATAACTGCTGTTTTGCTTTATTGCCTAATAACTGATTGCTGTAAGAGGCTGGTTGCTTTGTGTTTGTTGATCATAATTGCACTTTGGCTATGTCTTTGTGCAACTGCCCCACTGCTCATGGTGAGTTGCAAAACTCTGCAGCCAAAGCCACGAAGGGTATTCACCCTAAACCCTTAACCCTAAACCCTGAACCCCAACCGTAAACCTCAATCCATCCGCTCAGCTCGAATGTTCTGGAACCATACAGTAGCACAAAGCCCCTGAAAGAGCCCCTGTTGTAGAACCCGATTGCAGAACCGTAGCTCCAAACCATTAAAGACCCTTGTGCCAAAAAACAATAATATAGACCCCAATCCCCAAACTTGAACATCGATTCATTAAAGCTCCGTATGCAAAAGCAACAATAACAGAAGAGCCCTCTGTAAGCATTCGACACTTCCCGCTGCAGCACACGTTTCACTGCTTCAGCCGCTGGAGCGAGCCTCTCCCTAAAGCCTCAAAGCCCCCAAAAAATTATGGGGTTTAGGGTTTGGGGGTTCTGGGTTTAGGGGTTTAGGGCTTAGGGGTTTAGGGCTTAGGGGTTTAGGGTTTAGGGGTCCAGGGTTTAGGGATTCAGGGATTCAGGGTTTAGGGTTTAGGGTGATTCTAGAGTCCTAACTAAAACCCCACGCCCGAATATTATAGGACCTAGCTTTGTCCTGATTGCAACTGCAAGAGCTATATTTGCTGGCAGCTAGCAGTGTTCATGTCTGCCATCCTCTTGCACCCGTGCTCCTCCCTGTAATGACCCAGATGCTGCGCCCGTATGAAAGGTGAAGGCGGCAAAAGCCCCAGGAGCTTGAAAACACTAGAGCCTCAAAGCCCGATTCGGCCAGGCTCCTCGGCTTGCAATTCACGCCAGTCAGGCAAAACCTGATGGCACTGCACGAGCTGCAGACACCCACCGCAGCAAGAAACCGCCAGACATCGCAGACCCAAAGCCCTGGAAAGCAACACACCGAAAGCCTTGAACAACAGATCTTTTTGCCCCGAGCCTTGAAGCCCTTTAGAAGAGTGCAGGACCTCTATCCTGCCCCCTGATGCCGAAGCACCGGTGGTGTGGCACGGTCAGCGTACAGTAATGCGGATGTGGGAAGCCGGAGTAGGCAGCGGCCGGACACGTGGCCAGCGCCTGGTGATCACCAGCTCCCCTGGAGAGCTCCACCTCTTCCCTCAGGGCGCCTCTCTTTAAATCAGGCTCTAAATCATTACCAATACTATTTTGGGGCTCCTTCTTGCGTTTAAAGTATACCCCAAAACTAACTCTATTCTAAATAGTGAGGCTCCTACATCATAGCCTTCGCCTTGCGCCATATACCGCCTAGCGCAGTGTTTCTAGATTGCTCCATATTTCAACGCCTACACATATACATCCCTACATACGTGCATGGGAGTAACTTGTAGGATTCCATATATATATATATAAACCACCAAAAGGAACTACTATGGAGCTTATGGATAGGAGTGCAACTCGTGGTCTCTCCACTAAAGCTCAGCTTTTTGTGCACCACGCGCTTTCGGGAGCGACGTTCTGCGCAGCTGCAAAGAGCCAGTGGCCCACGATGTTCTCTTGGCTTGAGGTGCGGGTTTAGGGTTTCGGGGTTTGGGGCCGAACCTTCAAACCTAAGGAATTTGTCCTGGAGTAGACTAAACCCTGAACCCTAAACCCCTTAACCCTAAACGCGCCACTGCTCCAACATCTCGTAGCATGAAACGCAGTCACATGTTGCCACAGTAGGAGCTGGTATAACGGATTTGCATCTGCTGGCACTCCGGAGGGCAGAAAGTACCCATAGGCTCCGAAGTAGTTCCTTTTTGTGGTTGATATTTAGGATCCTATAAGGTAACCCCAAAAAGGGACTACTATGAAGCCTACGAGTACGTCATCCTCTTAGGCGTCAGGCATCTGGCGAAACGAGAGCAAGATTGATAATCTGAGCCTGTATGGTTCTTTGCCCTGAACTGTTTAGGGTTTTGGGTTTTGGGTTCGGCGGGGTGCTCGGTTGTAGAATGCACTTATTGCGGCAGCCGCCTCAGGTGGCATCCGGACGGGGCCGTGCCCTGGACCCGTTCGACTCTCGATCTAAACCCTAAACCCTAAACCCTAAAACCCTAAAACCCTAAACCCTAAACCCCTAAACCCTAAACCCTATAAGCCCTAAACCCTAGCGAGCCCAAGAGCATTACAAGCCCTGGAGTCCCCGAATACTCCTTTTCATGACTACACGGTAGCATCAGAACCCACCAAAGCCTACAGAATTTATGGTGAAACCTTAAACCCTGAAAACCCGCAAACCCTTGAAACCCCTAAGGAAAAAAAGCCCGCTGAACTGTAAGCCCTAAACTCCCAACTCATGACCGTTGTACGCTTGATTTTACGAAGCCGGCAAAACCTTGCAAGGTCGTGAGGACCGCTGTCATTAGACCCCACAAAGCCCTGTAACATACCTATACATCCCGTAGCACCCTAAACCTTTCAAGCCCCACAGCAAAACCCTAACCCCCAGGTACCTACTATATAGGGTACTAGAGCCCCTAATGCCCTATATAGTAGGTACCTGGAAGGTTAGGGAAAAGGCCGAGAAACGCCGGAGAACTTGGGGCTCAAAAGCTGGCGATGCCGAAGTCCTCGGCGTTGGTCGGCGGCCGCCAGGTCGGCGCAGCAGTTTTTAGTGTTTTGTTCGGAAGTTGAAAGTTTCTATAATGGTGGGGCTCGCTGGCTGTTTGTGCTTTGTTCGGAAGTTGAAGATTTCTATAAGGGTGGGGCTCACTGGCTGTTTACAGGGCTTTGAGTGCTGTAACGGTTCGAAGCTTGAAGGGGCTCCCGGTTTAGAGTTGAGGGTTTTGGATGGATTTCGCAGTTTTTGAAGGTTTGGGCACAGGATTTGAGGCGTTAGGGATCGTAGCAACCACCCTTACAGCAGACTTTCGCAGTCTGGCTTCAGGGAGCCCCATAGGCACATAGTTATGAATCGTACAAAGCATCAACAAGTGTCGGTGTATATACCCTAAACCCTAAACTCTAAACGGGAGTACTGAGCTCCCTAAAGAGCAGGAATTACTTGCACCTCCTGCAGATCCAAGCCTCCTAGGTTCTTCGGAGTTCCACTTAAGTGAAAGAAATACGCCGTGACAAGGCAGCAAGGCACATGTCGTCGAAAGCCTTGCTGCAGCCCGGGCCTCCACCACGATGCATAATATTCTGCTTACCACTTTCCGTCTTAGGATGGCCTTTAGACTTCAGACTGCCAGCCTTAACCCCCCAAATCGTGAAGATACATGTCACTACGCATCAATTACATGGCCCTTTTTCAAGCCATTCCGAGTTGATCCCAGCTGTCAAGAATGCTGTGTGTTTGTTGACTGTTTCGGCGAAGAGGCCATGAGCATCTGCCTAAAGCATTCCCCACCCGCCCGTCACCTGCATCCTCGACACTCGGGCGGCCCGAGAAGCCGGAGGTCGGAAACACCCGAACGTAACGGCCCAAGCCCTCGAAAGCCAAGAGCATCTCAACCCTAAAACCCTACACGGTGTTCACAAAGACACGCGACAAGAGATGCCCAAAGGTCGATGGCTATGACCTTGGGACATGGAGGCGGCATGGTGCCTTCCACCAGGGGAGGGTTTTTTCTTCTTCTTGGGGATCCGACCATAAGTTTTGGAGTTTAGAAGTTAAAGGGGAGGTCGTAACGGTGCAGAAGCGATTCTTATTCGAATCCATATTCACATAAATGTACATACACACATACACTACGTATTGCATGCTTGCAGACGTGCCTACATACATGTACATGTCTCTATACACTGTACATGTAAGTTCATAATAATATACGATAAAACTAGATTCCTAGATAGATACATATACCATAATTATGTGCGGAATAAATATACACATATACATCAAACATGTACAGGCATACATGGGCACGCGCGCGCATGCATCACCAGGCCACATTCTACATGAGCTGCGACAGCGATGCAAGACTTGCTTCGCTTCGAGCCCGAGCTTTGAGAATGGGAGTTTGCAGTGCATGCTCAGACCCCAAAGCCCTAAATCCCAAGCCCCTAAACCCCCACTAACCCCCCGGGAAAAAAAACCATAGGCCCCTGAACCCCTAAGCCCTAAACCCCTAAACCACTACAGCCTTAACTGTCCTTCCCGGACCCTTGCCCAGGCGGACACTTCGATGTAGTTCGACCACTGCCCCCCGAAAGGCACCGGGACTGCCAGGTGTGGTTAGGGCTTAATAAAAGAGGTTGAGGTTGTGGTTTATGGTTTCTTCAAAGTGAGCTCAGCTGGGCTTTCACCTTTAAGCTTCGAGCTTAGGCCGCACATCCGCAAGGGCGCTGTGGGATCCCTGGCCAAACCCGAAACCCTAAGCCCCATGTATATTCTAAACCCTGGAAGTCTCGTCCGAAGGATATTCACTTGGAGTGCCCTTGCTGCGCCCATCGGCGCCCAGGCCGGTTCTGGCAACAAGCGCCTTTGGAGGTTCGGTTCTGGGTCGGGTTTCGGAGTTCGCGGTTCGGCTAGAGGTGACTTGCTAGTTAGGCCAAGGTCATCAGAAGCTGTATTTTGCAAGTGTCGCACCGCACTTCTTCAAATCTCTATTAATACTCTGAACATCGCAGCCTGCGACTCGGTCATAGACACAAGATTTCCATGGTTTATAAGGCATATTATTTTGAATAAGCGGTGTTGCAGCCTCTCTGTGTCGCATGTCCTTTCGTTTGGGATGCAAAGTAGTGCAGGAGCCCGAGGACGTGCCCCTTTCTTGTTCTTGTCGAGGTTGCAAACAGCGCTTGCCCCGCAACCATCCCCAATCTTGGATCCTGTACTCTCGCTGCATGGGGTAAGCGTTCCTTTCTGCGGTCTGAAGAAGCCGGCAGTTGTTCCTTGCTGGCGATTTTGCTCTAGTCGTCCTCGTAAGCCCACCTCGTCATGTACATGGGAACTCCGCCTAGCCAGTATAGTCACTGTAGCACTTGTCGACACAGCTCGTTCCGCTTTTTATTTGCGTGGCCTTCGCTGCTGAGAGATGTGAAGAGATTGACTGGCTTTTCTCCGCTGGTCCTGTTTCTCAGGAGCGCAGTCCCACTTCGGTCGTATCCATGAAGCAGCATTCTAGTTCTCTTCAGCCTTTTTGCGAGCCTCGTTGTCAATGGCAGAGACCCAGCCGACTGCACCTGCATGTTTCCACACCTGTCCAAACCCCGGCAGCCCTTGAACCCCAAATTCACGTTGCGTCATAAAGGACAGATTGGGACTCCAAGCGCAGGAACTATCAGGGGTAGTCCTTCAAAACCCAAAGGATGTTGGACATGTAGGAGGCCCCCCCCAACAAGTTGGAAATGAAAAAGCGGCGATTGGCGGTTGTATTAATCACTTGTAGACTTGTAGTTAATGTGCTAATTAGGCCATGAGGACAGTGAGGGTTCAACTTCCTCGCAGGCGCAGAATAAGTCCTAAGTCCTATGCGACTCATCTCTGGCTTCTCATTTGCCCTACTGTTGATGATGTAAATCCTGCATTACCTTAAGGGCCCTAAACTATGGGAAGTATGGCATATTCCCTATGATGGGTAATGCAGGATTTATATCATCAGCCGTAGTTTTGTGCCTTGCAGCGCCTGCAGCAGCGATGGGCGTTGATGCGGGTTTCAGGGTCCGGATCTCGTCTGGTGTTACATGGGTCGTTCTCTAAACTAGGGTCCCTTTTAGGGTCCTCTTTATAAGGGTGCCGTACTATTTTGGGGACCTAAAAAGGGACACATGCTTTCCGGGGTTCTGTTCAGGCTTCTGATCCGAACTTCAAATCGTTTCGTTCTCGCTCTGATCAATTTTTAGTCAACGTGCTTGGACTAGTTACATCCTTTCACGCGCCAGAAGTGGGAGTAGATAGGGAGAGGGAACGGCAGGATGGATGAAGTTTGACCCAGACCTTAAACCCCCATTACAGACCGTAGACGCTGCACCGCTGTTTCAACCCCAGCAAAGCCCATTTCTTTGTTTTATGAACCCCTAAACCATGCTACTTAATTAAACCCTACACCGAGCCTTTTCCGGTGCCTTCTTCAGCTCTCAAAGACGCCCCGTGCCGCGTCCTGTAGAACTCTCGGGAGCTCACAGAAACTCCTCCGAGATGGCGCGCAGTGGAGCCCGGGTCCCCGGGAGGGGCTCAGGGGGGTTTAGGGTTTATGGGGTTTTCAGGGGTGTTTAGGGTTTAGGCTTCTAGGGTTCTAGGGTTTAGGGCTTAGGCTTAGGGTTTGGAGGGTTCAGGGTTAGGGTTTAGGCTTCTGGGATTTGGGGTTCAGGCGCGACATGTACTTCACCACTTTACCATTTGGCTGGCTCAGCTTGTGCACATCATGGCTTCTGGCTTTCGTGCATGTGTGCATCAGTGTTTATTTGGAAGCTTGCCAGTGTCAATGCATGTGCGCACATGCACGCGCATGTGTGTGTATGTATGTATGTATGTATGTATGTATGTATGTATGTATGTATGTGTGTGTACACACACACACATCTATATATATATATATATCACGTGCACAGGCATATGCACGAGTGCGTTCGAATGCAGCTTAAGGTTCTGTTCATATGCACGTAAAGCTGAGTGTGTAGATACAATTATGTCAGCTGTCTACTCAACTGTCGGTGTTACAGACATGCCTATCTTTCTCTCGGTATTCATCGTGCGTACAGGATTTTTATGCATATGGCTGCTGATGCAGTCAAGAGCATGAGTGCGTATGTATGACATGAAGATATTAATATGTTCTTACACATGTATGAATGCATGAGCTTCCGTACAACATGGGGGGGTATGTCTATCATCAAATGTAATTGAACTGCAATTCAATGCAGTGTACTGTGTCGTAATGTAGCATACCGTAATTGCCATGAGACGCCATGTGATGTCATGTGCTTTGACATGATGTCGTCTGGCATGGCGTGATCCAAAGTGTGATGATGATGATGGTGATGATGATCATGATGATGATGATGATGGTCATGGTGACTGTGATGATGAAGATGATGATATGTGGTGTGAAGTGACATCAATATATTGGGTTGCAGCGCAACGCAATGAAATTAGCAATGTACTGCCGTGTATCTATAGATGGTGCCTGCTTTGGGTTGTTTGGAGCTCCCAAAACCCTACACCACAGACCCTAAGAGAGGAATTACATTATATGCAGAGGGAAGGGGGGTTTCAACTGAAAAGCGTTCTAGACTGGCAGGCCACCTCTTGCTTGGCATCGTTCGCCACAGCCTTTGCTGGCGGATACGTCGCGGCCGCCTTGGTTCGAAGATATGCTGACGGGTTTACATTTAAGGGATTGCCATGGGATTTAGGGTGCTCTTGTGAAGGGCTGATGAGTACCTCGCTAAGGGTTTGTCGAAAGAAGCTGAAGTCCTGCGAAGCTCGGCAAATTGTTTTGCCACATTCTGCATCTGGTTTGCGTTTTGGGTGTTCGGGCTAAGGGCTGGGCTTAGGGTTTGAGGTTTTTACATCTGCTTAACTTGTGAAGCATTAACTACGCCCCCTGACTCCAATGACCCTAAACCCTGAACCCTAAATATTCCCGAAACCCTAACTCCTACCCCCTCCCCTTCCCCCTGCAAAAAAAAGAGCAACTACTCCAAGGTGGCTTGCCCCCGTGACTCCAATGACCCTAAACACAACCCTAAGCCCTAATCCCCAAACCTTAAACCCTAAACCCTAAACCCTAATCCCCAAACCTTAAACGCTAAGAAGGAAAAAGCTTTCCGACTCCAAGGTGGCTTGCAGCTACTCCACCGCCTTCGCCACGGGCCTCGCCCCGGCGACTGCAGCGGGCAAGGCGATTGGCAACGGATGGGAACCGATGGGACGGGGAATCCGGGAACATCCGGAAACGGGGCCAAGTCCAGATGTATGTGTGTGTATATATATATATATGCATGCATTTATGTATGTATATATATGTATATATATATATGTATGTATACATCCGTACATATGTGTATGGAATTATCGGTGTATGTATGCGCATACAAATACAGACACATGCAATTTTATATTTGTTCGTTGTGTGTTTATTGGTCTGTTCTTTAAATTTCGACAAAGACAATTAGCAATGTACATTACAGATATTTATGCACATTTGCACTTACTTATTTCGTTGACTTATTCATGTGTTTTGGAAAATTTGAATTTACACAAATACCTTTAGTAGTTTACTTTTTGCCTTGTAAACAGGACATGTACATATGTGTGTATATATATATATATCGTATATGTAGCTGTCTTAAGACTTCGTAATTTAGTTGGTTTATTGCATATATTTGCTTATCCTGGGCTAAGTACTCATTGCCGCCCACTACCTTCTGAGATGTCTTATGCATAAGCCAGAACTACTCAGGTCGTCGGTTCGGGCTGCACCATTCGAGGGTTGAACATTTCAGCCTTCGTATGGTCTAAGGGCTTAGGGCTTTAGGGTTTAGGGGGACTAGAATGGAGGGTCTGCGGTTTAATGCACAAGGGTGCACTTTTCACCTCCTGTCGGTATTCACCGTCGCAGCATCAGCTGAGGTTTCGGAGCGCCATCCCAACAACCTCTCCGCAGACCCCCTGAAGGATCCAAAAAGTAGATCCCTCAATGGAGGTTCCTCGAAAGAGCCTTTAGAAGGATAGGGTCCCAAATTAGGGGTTCTACTTTCTAGATCCTTCCGGGGGTCTGGGTCAAAGGCGATCTTCTTAGGAATCGAACTGCGTATCTAGGAGCCCGATGCTCCTCGCCTTCAAAACCCTAAAGCTCGAAACCACAAAGCCCGAAGCCCAAACTGGGCTCTTGTTATAAGGGACTTAAGTTTATACTTACTTTAAGTTACCATAAAATGGGGATCTATAGTAAATAGTAGAGTTTCCTTATTATGGCAACATAAACTAAATCCCTTAACAAGAACCCAGCAAAGCACCCCAACAGCCCCTCAGCCAGAATCCTAACTTCACCAACCTCCAAGCCTTCGAAGGCCCGCCTTGCGACCTCCGATGACCGCGCACTCAGAGGAGCACCTGCAACAAATGCCTCTCGCACTGTTGTGTAGGGTTTAGGGTTTTGGGGGTTTAGGGTTTAGGGTTGTAGGGTTTAGGGTTCAGGGTTTAGGGTTTAGATTGTGTAGGGTTTAGGGGTTTTGAGATTTGGGGTTCAGGAATTTCGGGTTCAGGGTTTAGGCTCTGGTGTGGAAAGGTGACATAAGAAACAAGGGGGGTTGGGGGAATACGGTTTAGGCTTTTTGGGGGTTAGGGAAGAGCTGCTAGGATGAAGTTTGGGCTCAGGACTCAGGGTTTCACATTCAATAACCACCGAAGAGCCTTAGAGCTGTGAACCTGTAAACCCTGAACTTGTAATCAGACCCTAAGCTTCAAGCCCCTTTAATCCGCAAGAGCTTGAACCCCAAGTCCTATACTCCAAGCATCGAAAAACCCATGCAGCCCTACACGATACTTCAATGTCATCTACTAAGACCCTAGACCCTTAAACCAAGGACCCTCAAGCCCAACAGCGGCCATCATAAGCCCTGACCGGTACACTGGGTATACCTGCATCTTCTGACTTATGAAGAGTTTCGACGGTTTAAGGGTTAGGGAGTTTAGAGGCTTAGGGTTTAAGGGCTTGGGGTTTGGGGTCGCTTTGGGGTTTAACGGTTTAGTATATGCCAGAAAGCCCTAGACGAGCCCAAGGCAATAGTCAAGACTGACCACTACGCAACACCCCCGGAGCGATAAAGAATCCTCACCCGACACACACACACACAAAACACCGCAAGGAAGCCTAAGGGTAGTTCTCTAAATTAGGATCCCCTTGTAGGTCCCCAATATAGTACGGCAACCTTATAAAAAAGGACCCTAAAAGGGCCCTAATTTAGAGAAGTAACCTTGAGCCAAGCATCACAAAACAAGCCTTACGCCCCGAGCTCCTCATCCCAAGACCCCTTAAAAAAGCAACACGACCAACACACAAGAACCATGCTCTGGACTCTACAGGGGTTAGGGCTTAGGGTTTAGACCCTAGAAGCCCTGAAACTCGAATTATAGAAGCTTGAAGATTCGCCAATACTGTTTTCAGTATACTATAAAGTCCACCAAAACCCTATTCTAAAGATTAAGTTCTCTAATTATCCAGGTCGCCATGGCACTCAGACCCTAAGCCCTAGACCGTTTATATAAACAACCCTCGAAACTAATCCTACACCCTAAACCCTAAAACCCTAAACCCTGAACTAAACCCTAAATCCAAGACCCTATAAACACGGACGAGTAGGAGGGAAAAAACACCCTATAAACCCTAAACCCTAAGCCCCAAACCCTATAAACCTTAAACCCCAAACCCTATAAACCCTAAACCCCAAACCCTATAACCCTAAACCCTAAACCCCAAACCCTATAAACCCTAAACCCTAAACCCTGAACCCTATATATAAACCCTAAACCCTAAGCCCTAGAAACCCTAAACCCCAAACCCTATAAACCTTAAACCCCAAACCCTATAAACCCTAAACCCCAAACCCTATAACCCTAAACCCTAAACCCCAAACCCTATAAACCCTAAACCCTAAACCCTGAACCCTATATATAAACCCTAAACCC
>CAJNJA010014487.1:0-12174 GCA_905231915.1 Symbiodinium necroappetens | reverse complement strand
GTAGCAGTAGCAGTAGGAGTAGCAGTAGCAGTAGTGGTAGTGGTAGTGGTAGTGGTAGTAGTAGTGGTAGTGGTGGTGGTACTGGCAGTCGTCGTTGTCGTCGTCGCAGTTGTGGTAGTAGTAGTAGTAGTAGTAGTAGTAGTGGTAATAGTAACAGCAGCAGCAGCAGAATTGATAGTGGTGTTTCAGTGAAAGCCAGTTTGGAAAAGCTCCATGTTATGAGTTTAAGAAGAAGGTCAGCCGCTCTCTGGCGTGGGGTTGATACACGTCGAGACGGCTGTGGGCTGTGGACCAGCAAGCATTTAGCAATTCATAAAATTTGAGCCGGAATCGTCTCGGGATGATCAGACGGCACATGGTCGTAAGCGGCAGCTCCTTGAACCTTGATCCTCCGTCACTCTTTTCTCTGCCTGGCTCGGCAGCAGAAGGCATCATGAACAAATTCAGATTACAGAACTCGAGTTATACATGTGTAAATCAGATTGGTGTAAACCGTTGAGCTTCACCAAGCCGCTACAGATAATCGCGCAACACCGCCAGCAGAGAACCGCAACGGAGGCATGGCGAAACTGCGGCGTGTAGCGTCTAAGCCACACCCCAACCCCTGACACAGAACCACCGAACTCGTAGTCGATTCGACTATGCATGGCATGTCCTTACATGTATTCTCGTATACAAAGAGGGCGAGCGGCGGAGCCCACAAAGATGTTGCTGCGTGGATGGTGATTCCACGAAGAGGCAAGGAGGACACTTTTCCGAGAGGGGAAAGATAAATAGACACCGCACAGAGAAGACTTCCCTGAGACTTTGTTCAACATATCTCAAGAAGCCCGGCCCTAACCCTTTAACCCTTGCCCTAACCCTTTCCGTGCGTGATCGCCGGTAGTCCCGTAGCGTGGCCCGAAGTCCTGAACTAGGTGTCTTGTGACAAAAGGAGGTTGGGACTTGGGAAGTAAAGGTCCTCTTTATAGGGTTTTACTGTATGCTTTAGTTCTCTAAATCAGGGTCCCTTTGTCGAGTCCATTTTTAAAGGGTGCCTTACTAGTTATGTGGACCTCCCATGTGGGTGCTTGTCGTATGATCTTCCCCTTCTTTCTGTCAGAGGGTTGTCTCACCCAGCCGACTCAAGACCTCATGCCTCGCCTGGATTGTCCGCGTGTAAGCACCGAAACCCTAAACCCTAAACCCCTAAACCCTAAACCCGAAACCCTTGGACTGACTGCGTTCGTCTAGTACAGCTTTCCTCCGTTGCCTTTGTACAACCTCGCTAGTGGGCATAGATCCTCAGCCATGCGAGAGGGAAAAACCCTGAACCTCCGCGAAGAGGTGACCCGGGATGTGCGAGACCCTCACAGCAACCGGCCTTAGTTTCGCCTCTGCTCCTCGGATCTGTTCTATATAAGCCTTAGAGCCCTTTCAGGGATTAGGGTTCAGGGTTTAGGGGTTGGGGCTTAGGGTTCAGGGTTGAGGGTTTAGGGGTTAGGCTTGGGGTTGGGAGCTCTTGCTAAGAAACCTCTGCTGATTGTGAAAAGGTTTCTCTGCCTGGTTTGGATACGGCTTTAGATTATACTACGCGTCTCTTGTTGAGGAACATGCAGAAAAGGAACTAGGCTACGGCACCCTGATGACGAAAATCGTCCATAAACTGCTATACATCCCCAGTGTGCTAACTCCGTCGCGTGTGGGCTTGCGTTGTTTTGGGGGTCTGAATAAGTAAAAGTTATATCCACTTCGTGTCCTACCCAATTGAGCATATAACAATGTACCTTAAGGTCTACTATCTATGGCACTCAGTGATCAGGATTTGACATGTCTGTGCTTCTTGAGGCGACCGGGGCCGGGGGTCAACGATGATCCCGCTAAAGGATCCTGTAGAAGAAGAGGTCGAAAATCTAAGCCCTGAGCCCTGGAATCATGGGCTGCTGTTGGTTGGTTTGGAGCCGCAGTATTCAACACTTGTGTGAGCGTCGAAGCCATGAGCCTTGAAAGGCCTAAAGCTTATGACACCTGGAAGGGTTTGAGACGATAGGCTTGGAGCTGCGCGACCAGGCTTCATTAATGTGTCCTAAACCCCAAACCCTAAACCCAAATCCCTAAACCCTAAACCCAAAGCCCTAATTAAGCCCCCAGACTTTCAGGCTTCATGTGCTCTTCCCGCTCTTTTGTCCTTTCCAAACAGAGAATCCCCCGATTTGGGACCCTATACTATTTGATGTTTACTTTACAGAAAGGGTTAGGGTTAAGGGCTAAGGGAATTTTTAAGCGATCTACGTTTTGGGTCCTCCCAGGAGTCTGGTATGACCATGTGTGATTTATAGCATCGGACAGCATCGGCCCCATCCGAATCGTTTCGGCTTTACAGCCAAGAGGCTTTGTTTTGACTTCATGCAGAAGCCTCAAACCCGAACACCAAAGGCAAAACCTGTCGTTCTAAATGCTGAGCCCTAAACGCCAAACCCAACAATCTTTCGGACCTGGCGGGAGACGAAGGTTGAAAGGATGCGATGAAAAGAACCGAAAGACCTTACAACTCTGAACAGTCTGAACCCTGAACCCCAAAACCCTAAACCCGGGTGGGAAAAAGCACCCAAACCCAAGAACTTCAAAAACCCGAAAGCTCGTGTCGAGGAGGGCTCATGGGCTGCATCCTCCGCCGCCGTGTCTCTGTGGGTCACGTGCCTTTTAGTGATGCTACCTGAGTCGATGCGGTATTGGCTGCTACTATAGGGATTCTTTGTGTTACAGGTTTTGGGTCTAGGTAGACTTAAACAGTCAAACAAATCAGGCACCAGTAGTTAAAAGGGTTGAGGGTTTGGGGCAGCCTGTGCTTTCAAGTCTCCCTCATGGGTTCCCTGATGCATCTAGAGGGCTTGGGGCACACAAGTTCTACGGCGTGTCCTGAATGTACATAATCAGGAAGCGGGGGGAGATGCATAGACGGACTCCCTAAACCCTCTACAAAGACCCTACGCCATAAACCCTAAACCCTAATCTCTAAACCCTGTAGGAGGGAAAAACCCCTAAACTCGTAATTCGTTTCGTTCTGGAAGGTTGTCACGGCGTTCCACGTCCTCTTCCTCTCCTTTGCTACTTATCGCGACTGCCAGATGAGGAAGCAGGCATGTGTGTAGGATTTAGGTGTTTAGGGTTTAGGTTTTAAGGTTTAGGGGGTTTAGGTGTTTACGCTGGGATTTCTTATTGTTTGGGATCTGTGCTAAGAGTCCCTTTCGGTCCGAAGTTTCCGTGTCTGAAATTGCTAGAATCCTGAAGCCCTCCAGCCGTAAAGGCTATTTTAACCCTCAAACCCTAAACCCTAAAAGCTCTGAAGGCCTAAACTTAACCCCTAAACCCTATAAACCCTCAAAGCCCGAAAGGACTAAACCTTACAGCCCTAAAAACCCTGAAAGGCCTAAACTTAATCCCTAAACCCGAAGCCCTAAAAGCCCTCTAAAGGCCTAAACCTTCAACCCCGAGCGTGGGCTTGGCCAGCTGTCCATGTGGGGACGTGATAATGCTGGTTTAGGGTTTAGGGGTCTATGTCTGCTGGTTTAGGGTTCAGGGTTTAGGGTTTAGGCTTTTAGGGTTCCATGTCTGGCTGGGATTACTTAAGGCTTGGGGTTTGTTTAGGGGTACTTTTACATGTTTTAAGTGCTTGGTTGCTACAGCCTATAATAGACTTGCTAGGGTCCCAAGTTCAGTATAGGATAAGGGTGGGTCTTTGCTTCCCTTTCAAGTCATAGCCCCGCTTTGCAGGACTGTTGTTGCTGTCCTGACATAAGTGGCAGGAAGGGCGACGTTTCCCCAACCCCGAAACCCCAAGTCAGCCAGGAGGGCCAACAACTGCCATGGAGGGTTTTGAAAATACATGGGACTTTCCGAAAATTTAGGGGTACCTTCTTTTTGGGGGTCCTTATAATAAGGATCCTACTATTTAGGGTACTATATGAGGGTCCCGTATTTTCGGAAACCCCCACACCTTTAAGACTACATCCATGATTTGCAGAGGACGTGGACGTAGTTGCCGTAGCTCCTTGGATACCTGCTATGTAGGCCCTTCGGATGCCGCCACGCGGGAGCCAAGAATTTCTACATCTATATCCATATATATATATATAAATAATATATATATATATAGAGATATATCTATATCTATACCTATACCTATATCTCTATGTATGCCTATATCTATAGCTGTTCATCTAGCTATCGATCTATCTTTCTATTTATCTATTTATCTATCTATCTATCTATCTATTTGTTTCTCCATATTATCTATGGGACTATCTTATTTATTTATCTATTATCTATTTATCTATTTATCCATCTATCTTCCTATCTCTGTATCTGTCTATCTATCTATCTATCTATCTATCTACCTCTATCTATCTAACTGTCTATCTATCTATCTATCTGTCTATCTATCTATCTGTCTATCTCCCTATCTCTCCATGTCTCTATCGATCTGTTCGTGTTGAAAGGACGAGCGTGAGAGTCGACACTCAAGCCCTCTAAGCCCCTACAGTACCCCACAGAACCCTGTCGACATCCTGATGAAACAACTTTTATAGTCTAAGGAGCTATAAGCGCCATGTATCTAAACTGCTCAGTAAATCATCAGAGAGCCGGGCATCCTTGGGTCGGAGGGCCTTGGGCGCCTAGGATTGAGCCGATACCTTGTCCAACTGCCATCATCGCTTGGGTTTGGGGTGTGTCTTGCAGGAGGTATACCGGCAGTTTCCGGATTGTAAGCAGAGTGCCAGATTCTCATGCTTCGGAGCCCGGAAGGCAGTCGGAGCTAAGGTATCACTCGAACTTAAGCCCCAAACCCTAAAGCGCCGAAGCCAGGGGTGGTGGAAGGAGGAGTACTTCCTCACTCGAGATGCGGCGCACGCGCAGGTCGGACTTCAGGCATTTAGGTTTTTTCACACAAGTTCTAGATCGCAGGGGTCACTGAAGCTTAGGGCTTAGGGCTGGGCTTAAACCCTAAGCCCTATAAGCCGTAGGGAGGCAACAAAATAAGCCGTAGGGACTTCAAGGTTTGTGTCCTGAGGGCTTCGGACGTCCTCAGATATCCTAGGCCTTCCGAGGCCCTAAACCCTAAGATCTAAGCATAATTAATAGTGAAAATAAGCTGTGTGTATATATATATATATGTTTATTATTACATATTAATACTAAATGATAAGTATTTTAATAATAATGCTGTTGATGATATAAATCCTGCATGACCTTAAGGACCCTAAGCTATGGGAATTATGGTATATTCCTTGTTATGGGTAATGCAGGATTTCTATCATCGGCCGTATTTATGCAGCCCCACACCCTAGGCGCCCTTTTCCTTTCAACAGCCCTGAAGCTTTGAAATCAAACTGCCAGGATGGACTCGGCTAGATCCTCGGCCATAGAAGAGTGGTAGTAGCAGTGTAGGTGCAGGAGATAGCCAGATAGATAGGTAGACAGATAGTTGGATAAGATAAGCTTAGACTCCGACTCAATTCACGACTTGACTCGACTGGGTAAACTATACTAGACATAGACTACGCTAACGTAGTAAGACTACTGCACTGGACTGGACTGGACTGGACTCAGAAAATTGGACTAGACCAGACAGACACACAGAGACAGACAGACAGACAGACAGACAGGTGTCTACGCAGAAAACGTCGACACACGTGACGTTTTTCTTTGCCCAACACTCGGTAAGCTTGTGTGACGCCTTGTCGTGTTGATATCTGCAACCAACGACAGGCCTTGAAGATCAAGCTGCACGTCCGCTTCCGTGCGCTGCTGTGCTCTGCGGCCCATGCCATTCGAGCACAGGACATCCTTGGCGCAGGGTTTGAGGTTGCGCGTAGGGCTGAGGCTTCAATTCAAGAGTTTTCTACAAGGACTTCTATACGGATTTTACCGGAGTTTTGTGGGGTTTCCGCTTTCGAGGTTTAGGTTCAGTCAGGGTTTTATGGGAAGTGTAGAGTCCAGGGTCTGCTTCGTCCAGCGAAGGCCTAGAGAGCCCAATACCCCTTATTTGAGGGATCCACCTTCAATTCGGGGGGGGGGGGAACTACTATGATTTAGGTTTACGGGTAATAAGGTTCTATATCCTCTGCCCAGAGCAGCTAAAGGATTGAAAGCACCGAGCTTGGTCATTTAATGGGGGTAATCTTGGTTTAGGGTTTGGGGTCAGTCGCACAAGGCATGTTCACCGTCCCTCTGCCGCTGTTGCCGCCCTAGAGACGCGCAGACTCCGACCCCAAAGCCCACATGGGGGTTTCTCTAGATTAGGTTTCCTTATTGGGTTCCTGATTCTGAGATTGACGCCGTATTTTTTGGTGATCCAAAAAAGGACCGAAATGCAGAGACTTGAAAGCTGTCCTAAGCTGCAGTCTGCTTGGTGCACGTGCCATTGTGGCTGGCAAACACGAGTTATCTAGGATTCGGGGCGGAACGCACTCTAATTCCCTAGCCTTTCTCGAGTGTGAGTGCCGAAGCCCAATTTAAAAGCCTAAGCCCTGCATGAACCCGAAAACAAAGTCTCAAACCGGACGGATGGATGGAATCTGAAACGCTGAAAGACCTGAACCCCAAAAGCCCGAAGCCTAAACTCCTGTATTGATGAAGCTTTCAAACTAGCGCTGAAGCTCTCAAAGCCCTTTTAGGGTTTAGGGTTTAGGTAACCCTATGCTTGCAAGGAGGGTCTCTCCTGGCTTTCGAAGCTCTGGGGGGTGCAGTGTGTGAGGACGGGGACCTTCAGGTATGAGGCCTTAGCGTTTGCACTACTACTGCTGATGATATAAACCCTGCATTACCTTAAGGACCCTGGACTATGGAAATTATGGTATATTCCGAATTATGGAGAATGCAGGATGTATACCATCAACCGTACTGCGTAGAGCTTCGGGAGCTAGGCTCTTTCACTGTTGAGTTGTGGGGTGTAGGGCTCTGGCAATCGACAGAGACCAGATGCCGAAACCCGAGCCCTTGACCGGAAAGATCGGGTTCCGGGTTTAGTACCCACTTCCTGTCAAGGCTGCTGAGTATTATCGCACGTTTGAGTGGCAAAATGCTCTCTCAAGGCAGATACACCTGACCCTTACTAGCTCC
Source organism: Symbiodinium necroappetens (assembly GCA_905231915.1). NCBI lineage: Eukaryota > Dinophyceae > Suessiales > Symbiodiniaceae > Symbiodinium > Symbiodinium necroappetens. The sequence goes on along the minus strand of CAJNJA010014487.1, from coordinate 5,073 downwards.
TAGTTGAGTGGAGGTCCGACAAACTTCAGGATTAGCTGGGGGCATGCTAGCAGCTTTTTCAGTTGCAAAGTACGATATGCTAGCAGCATTTTCAGATGCAAAGTACGAAACTAGAAGCCATTGTTACAATGCCAGCATGCTGCAAACATGAGGAAAGACCAGGCTACTCACTATTGCCAGCACCATGCTGTAGTTACATCCATCGCAACCTCACACTGGAAGAGTCCACTGGAAAAGGCATAAGGCGCGAAGCAGTTGCAGTAGGCCTACTTCTCAGACAACTCGCATCTTCAGCAACTTGTGTATGAATAATCTTGTCCATCGTCCGAGCCATCGTGTTCGCTCGGAACATGCTTTCAGCCCTCATGCTAGGACCTCTGCAGCTGACCGGCTCTACCTCACCGAGCTGGACGTGCAGTTCATGCTTCTGCACATGAGCCTAGGACCGAATTCGTACGTGTTGAGACGCCTAAACCGCGCGAAGGGTGAGCAAGAGGACGCCTGCCTCAAACAGTTTCCCTGAAACCCTCTACAAGAGCCCCCTACCCTGCACATAGCGGCTGTACGTATTCTACGAGGGTTTGGGGGCTCTTTTGTACTCCCAGATCATCAACCCCAAGCCCGCCCCGCGGACTTCGGGTTTGCGGCTGAGGGTTTCGGAGGGAGTTTAGGGTTCCCACCCCCAACGTCTGAAGATGCGGATGCCCAAGTAAGCTTCGACCCGCCCCTGCTACCTAAAAAAGAGCATAGACGGTTAAGAGTAGTAGGGTTTAGGGTTTGGGGTTTGGGGTTTAGGGTTTATTGCCAGTACTCTTTCTGGGTGCTTGAGTAAGCGCCGTGCTACAACGTAGATACCCAAGAACCCTATTTGCATACATCTTGAGCATCCCACTTCCTAGGTACCAGGTCACCTTTGCCACGGAGGACGCGGAAGGGTCGTTTTTTGTTGAGTCGGCTGCGAGAAGTGGGCAGAAGGGGTCTTGGGTTTCTCCTTTCCGACAGCCGAGCGGCATAAGGCTTGAGTTTGTAACTACGTGAAGATGCAGTGTGCCAAGTCATGGTATTGTGGGGAACATGGCTTGCTTCCAGGCGATGATTCTCGAGGCGATTTTGCTCCAACTCTCTGTCAGATCAGGCTTGTTGTTGGATTCAGGGGTTGTTGTCTTGGTTGCGTTTGGTGCTGCTGGTAGTGGAGCTAAATTGTTATTGTTTTCCATTTTCTTGTTAGTCTTTGTTCGTGTCCTTCTTGTCATTCTGCGGTAGGAGTCAGCATGGACCCGAAAGCGGAACGCTGATTTCTTGGCCTTGCAGCTCAAGGTGCAGCAGGCAAGGGCTGGAATCTGTGGCCTACAAGAGTTCAGGATTTCAGGCGCAGTGTGTCGGGGCATTTGCACCCTAAGCCCCAAACCGTACCAGTACATGGGTAGTTCTCTAAAGTAGGGTCCCCTTCAGGGTCCCTTTTATAAGGCTGCCCCACTACTTTGATGACCTAAAAGGGGACCCTAGTCTTGCTTGGGGGTTGCCGTAAAGCAAACCTTGCCCCAGCAAGCCCAAGTCTGAGTCCCTAAGCCCTAAACCCCCCTGGACCCGACGGGACCTGAAACCCAAGGCCTAAACCCTCGGACCCCCGAGCCTTGAACCCATGTCTTTGAAGCCCCGGGTTTAGGGTTTAGGGCTCCACGGCCAGAGATTCAGAACTGCAGATCCTCACGGTCTAAACCCTGACGCACACATCGGGCCTTTCTTTCAGTGGAGGTGCCAACTTAGGGGCACCCTATGGTCAGGATCCTACTGTGCTTATGTCTGTTGCTTTGGGGGGGCTCCTTTTACCCCTAAGCCCCAAACCCTGAACCCCTAAACCCTAATCCCCTTAGCCCCTTAACCCCTAAACCCTAAACCCTGATCCCTAAACCCCTAAACCCTAAACCCTAACCCCTAAACCCTGAACCCTGATCCCTAAACCCCTAAAGCCTAAAGCCTAAACTCTAAGCCCTGATCCTTAAACCCACATGGATGTTCCGAAGTTCCCTTCTCCCCGTCTCGGCTCGAGGGCTTGCGAGGATGGCTTGAAAACAAACTTACCTCCGGACTTGCGAAGCACTATCCTTCCATTTAGGGTTTAGGGCCGTTTCGGGTCTGAGTCTAGGGTTTAAGGTTTAGGGTTTAGGGCCGTTTAGGGTCTAGGGTTTAAGGTTTAGGGTTTGTGGAGCCGGAGTTCTGCAGCAGTAGTGTTTAGGGTGTGGGGTTAAGGGTAATTTAGGAGCTCAGGATTCAGGACTTTATGGTTTAGGGATTTAGGGCATCTCATGCCGTGGCATATGACTTCAAGGCGCAATGGACGTACGGGGCAGGTTAGAATCGAAGTTATACGTAAGACCCTGCGCACTGCCTATATGATGTGGGGACTTACTAAGTCGAGTATTACGAGACTTGTAGGTAGATTAATGCAAATTAGTGCATGCAAAACGCTACCTCTAACCTCACTATGCCCTACATAGGTACATCTGGCTCCTCGGCTGCCCCAGAAAACCGCCTAAGCCCGAAGCGCTAACCCTACTCGTAAACCCTGAACCTAAACCCAAAGCCCTAAGCCCGAAGCCCTAAAATCTAAACCCTGAAACAGGCCATCACTACAGCCTACAGCGACTTTGTCTCCAGGCCTCTCTTTCTCGTGAGGGAGCCTGCCCTCTTAGGCTTCAGGGTTTGTGGGCTTCATGGTTTAGTTGATACTGAGGATGTTAACCGATGAGCCGAGGTATTTAACCGGTGAGCTTAACACTTTCATTAGGTTTTGAGGTATACAGGATAGTTATATTAGGCATCTTTAAGTAAAGCGTAGTACCAATTATGCAGCACCTTGCGTAGGGTTTGAGGGTTTAGGTTGTAGGCTTGTGAGGTCCTTGCTTTGGGTTTTGGCTTTCTTTTCAACAGCTGGCGCAGATGTCGCGCTTCCAGAAAGGTGTTCTAGGGTTGTCTATATAGCCTTTTAGGATTCCACCTGAGTCACGATAACAGCTTACGATCTTCGATCGGTTCGAGGCTACAGTCTGCTGCTTAGGGTCGAGGCTTTCAGGCAGGGGCCGACGCTCAACGCTCATGCTTAGCAAGACGTGAGCTTCAGTTGTTTCGGTGGACCCATGAGTTTGGATTATGGTACGCCTGTGGATTCCTAGGTGGGCGGGGCGAGATAGGTGGCTCTTGTTGGAACAATAACTTATGCAGATGCTTGGGGTACTGTACTTAGATTTGGAACGTTGCCAGCATGCAAATTCCCGTTTGTTTTCTTTGTGCCACACCGCCGCTGTGAGTCGAATATGGGCTGGCTCGAGTGTGAGTGTCAAACCACAATAAACCGCAAGCCCTAGACCCATCAGCTGGGCTGGGTCGCAGAAACTGCGTGCTTGTTGGCTACAGTTTTACATTTCTGTTATACTAAAACCCAATCAGCATTCAAGATGATCATGTTTAATATAGCCCCAACATGGAGCTAGGAAAGCCTAGAGCCCCACACCCTAAGCTGCAGACCGGAGGTCCTAAGCTGCTTTGTGGGGTTCGAAGTTAGAAACCATACCAGATCCTGAGCCCTAAACCCCAAACCCAAAGACTGGGAGAGTGGCAGCTGCATGCGGAGAGACTCCAAGTACTCTTTGCCTCAGGATCCCCGCAAAGAACCCAGGCAGATTTCCTGAGCCTGAAGCCGAAAGCCGGAGCCCTTGCACCTTCAGCCATGCTGCCTGTATTCGAAAGGTGTCCGCTCTCCGTGAACATCCCGAAATCTTTCAACCTTGTAACATACATTTCGTTCAACGAATCTTGCATTACAGAACCATACAAACCTCTTGTCACCAATTCCCAAGCTTCTTGAAATCGTAGAGCAACGCTAACACCATTTTTGCAAGATTCGGAAGCCGTACAAAGGAGCCCTTGGGTGGGCTCCACAGGCCAAGCGTCTGCCGCCGCTTTTGCGTCCTTTGGGGTCACCTGCAGCCTCACATCTCTGTGCAGTTGCCTGGCCGTGAGGTCCAGGGTTCCGGAGTGGCGGGGGGTTTGGGGTTCAGGGTTTAGGGTTTAGGGCTTGGGGTTTAGGGTTTAGGGCTTAGGTTTAGGGTTCAGGGCTTTGGGTTTAGGGTTTAGGGTCTGAGTGGAGGGGGGTTTGGGTTTAGGGTTTTGGAATGTAGGGTTCTGAGATTTACAGTTCAGCTAAGGAATCTTCGGGGAGGTATGTTGACATTGGAGAGAGAGAGAGAGAGAGCGACGGTGGCCCAAAGTGAGCCTTGTGAGGGGTTTAGAGATCTGTGCCCTAACCCCTGAGCCAATTGTGAGTTTAAGGTGTGAGGCTTCAGGAAGGGTAGAAGTAGACGAAGTAGACTGGATGATACGGGATCCAGTTTGCGGGCTTGCGTGGGTCAGGTTGTCAGGGCACTACACCTAGACCCAAGAATGCCTCGAGGCTTGAATCAGAACTCGCAGAGACTTCCAACTCTTCCCGCCTTGAAATTATACGCATTATAGCACTAGCACTTCTAGTTGCTTTCTTCGTCGTCGTAGTGGTCGCGGTGGTGCTGGTGGTGGTGGTGATGTTAATACTAGCCACCCTCATGCCAGTATCAATGGTGACAGGAAGCAGTCGTAAGCCGCGCAAAGCCATGGGCGAGGGGTGGTGCCAGTTCGGTATTTCGTTTCGCCTCACTGTCAAGCCAGGCTGGTTTGTCTTGATCAGCCTCTCTCCGTGGATACTAAGCCAGCAACCGTTCGGATTATGATGCCGACCTCCAGAAGCGCGCAACACCGGACTACATATCCAGGGCCTGAAGACATCCAATTCCTTAGGTCCTACTCCCTCGTGACACGGTGTTCGCTGCGAGCTTGCGTCGTGGTGGCCAACATCTTCGGACGTGTCGCTCTCTCGGCCACCGGGCTCAAAGAAATTCTCCCTAGATTGTCGTCATGTTAAGGTCCTGCTTCGAAACCAGCGTTTTGAGACAGGTAGCCTTAACGGAAACCTGAAACTGGAAATGCAGCTCCACACTTGATGAGCTAGGGCCATGGCCTCAATAACTACCAATACTATTC
>CAJNJA010014486.1:12775-37779 GCA_905231915.1 Symbiodinium necroappetens | reverse complement strand
CCATGATAAAGAAGTGCCTGCCTGTTGGCAAATTGAGCCCTACACTTGGGGGTCTGTGAGATATCTGAAGACTCGCAGGCCAAATAGAGACTTTAGTTGCCGCCACTGTGAGATTGAAACACCGGTAAAGCAGGAACTGTTCTATGACATCAATAATAACTTCATTAACCCAAGAAGACGTTCACATAATACATAGAGGTCCCTGCCTCATATATATATATATACATACATATATATATAAATATATTGATTGTCTTTTCCGCACCTCCACCCCTAGGAGTACCGGCAGTTTCCTGCTTCATACCACTGGTTTTGACGTGCACATCGCAGAAGTGACGCGTAGTTCGCACCAGGATCGCGCTGGCCACGCCTTTCATGAACCTCAAGCTCGACATATCTCGATATTTTGCACGCTTGTGAATTGTGATCTGCATCTGAAATCTAGGGCTGGGTTGCAACCATGAGAAGTGACTCTCTCTGGTTCTACTGGGAGTTCCATCTCTGAGCCTTCCGTTTGTGGAGCTTTGTTGACCTGAGGCGGAAGGAACACCACCACCTCCAAACAGCACCGCCACCTGCGAATCACCGATGCTGCCATGTTTTGGTACGACCTCTTTGCACAGCTCGCGACTTTCTGACGCTTGTTCGTTCGCGAAGGATGCAGGGGCGCACACAAAATCAGTTGGGCGACGGATGGATCGATATAAGGCATGGGTCGTGGACCTCATACAAACTTTCTGCACAGCCTGTCTGTTTCGCTCCCCCTCCATCGCCTGATGTATTCAACATCCCCAAACAAACTCCTGTCGTAGAAATTTCCATCTGGGAGCGAAGGTCCAGCAGCAAGGAGAAAGAACACCCACGAGGGCTGTCGAATGCCCCTGACATTTCTCTGCATCTGGGCAGCTCGAGGCGTGTTTCGCTGCTCCGCTTCATCGCCTGCGCCGAAGATGCCCAGTGAACGAAGACCCAACAGTGTCCGACGCTGATGGCCGTCTGGCTGGTCTTACTTCGAGCCTGTCGGAAGAAGAGGCCTCTTCGCAACCTGCCAAAAAATGCACGAAGAGAACCCCTCGAATCTCGAAGGATCAAGCCCGATGCAGCCTCAACCTTGCTCGTGGCTGGAGGATCCACTAGCCTTGGCATTTTCAAGTTCTTCAAATGTCAAAGGCAGATGGAGAAAAACGGGCAAAGGAGCCCCTAAGACTTAAGAGGAGGACTTGGAGGATCCATTGGTGCTCTGCGCAGCGTATGCGTGGCCGTTGGCGGCCTGCGAGCCGCACTTTGAAGAATTGGCTCTGCGGCGGATCAACTGGCATCTGCAAACCCGCCTGCGCAGGCTTGCTCACCTCAACAAGGATCACAGCTGTCCAGTGTCGCTTCTGCCAGCATCTCACGTGCAATGGCAACCTCAACTTGCTGCTTGTAACCATGCTCGGCCAATGACCGGGAAGTCATCCCAAGAAACGAAGTTACCACTTGCGCCTGCATCGTGAGGCCGTGGCCATATGCTGAGCACCATCCTGAACGAATTTGCAATTACCAAGGCCTTGGTGCGCAGCTCCGTTCGTAGCCTGCGAACGCAAAACCGATCGGCAAGGTAGCCGCAACATGTGACTGCAATGTTAGAAATCGTCGGGTACGTCTACGTCCTTGCGGGGGGTGCGAGGGTGTTGGACGGAAAGATGTTACGCTCCCCTGCATCTTAATCTCCTTGATCTGCACCGTCGGTTTGGTCGGAGACTCCTTCCCCCTGAGAGTAGTGACCGGCCATGCTGCTTCTCGCCTCAGCACATCTCGGAAGCCCATATTCTGACATGGCACTGCATCCAACCAGTTGCAAGGCCGTTCCATCTCTTATCAGAAATCCAAGGCACCACGCACTCACCAAAGCACGGCACACACAGAATGGTAGAACCTCTCAAGTCAGATCGAACACATCTTCAGGGCTTTTGCTGACAACGATGCAACGGATGTAGGCAGTGCGTGCCTGGGCAGACACAGATCGTCTGCAACGTGCACAAAAAGGACCGTGTGTGCAACCCTGAACCTGGGTTACACACGGAACGCAAGCCGGGTCTCCAAGACTCCATCTTCTGCGGCACAGTAAGAGCCACGCCGTTACGGGTCTGTGTAAGACTTCTGCGTAGAAAGCACCCCCTGCTGTCTGTGGCACGCGGCACCTTTGGGCTTCTTCGGAATCATGCTCCAAGCAAGACATGTTCCAAAAAAGTGCAGGCTTTTCAAGTCAGTCGACAGTACTCGGTAGTATGTATCGTGAGACTACTGCTGATTATTGCACTTTGAGCCTCGTTTGCCTGAAGCACTGACTCAAGCAATTGCGACGTGTTGACTCTCAGGCCGTGGCTGTACACATCTAGCCTCCGCGGACGACCTGTGCATGCAACTGAAGCTAGATGTGGTCACTCTCTCGCATGCCAGTTTCTCCTTGAGAGATAGTTCTGCCTGCCGTTTATCATTCCGGCGTCACGTCTGGTCCAAAGACGGACCGCTTCCTCTTGTGTTGTGCATGTGTGGCAATGTATGGAGTATGCAGTGTTTTAATCCACCTGGAGTGACGGTGGAGATAATTTCGTAGTACTTGGCTGATACGTAGTCGGGCCTGGATGCAAATGCATAAAATGCATGCAGTCTTGGCGGTTCTGCTGATGCTGTGCCTAAGGACACCTGTTTCTCTTGCTGCATCCATTGCCGCTCAAGGCATTGCATGACTGGCAGCTTGAGCCCTAATCCGAGCTAACCTCTGCAGAAACCCCCTCTCAAGCAACATCCGGGACCAAGCTGTTTTGAACCCTTGCTAAGGCCGAGACGCATGCACCCATGCAGGTTACGCAATTTTTTTGCTAATTCTGCATCTGCGGGTAGACGTTGTTCGGAGACTGCTGGTAGGCTTGCAGAAATTCTCCTGGATGATGCGACATGAGCGGACTGCGCCAGCGAACTGTTTGGCACTGAGCCAGCCGAGTCTCTGGTGCTTCGGAGAAGGTCGATAGCGACGGAAAAAGCTCCGCTTTGTGCGCAAGCGCCGACCACCTCCAGAGGAATATCTGACGCGAGAAGTCATCGAAGCCTGGGGCGCCTGGCCTCCTGAAGGCTCACAGCATCTGGTCGCAGGTCTCCCTTGCCAGCCTGTCAGAATCAAGCAAGGGGCTCTCGGGGCTCTTTGCCTGCCCTTTGGATTGAGGCTACATTCCCTGGACGAGCGAAGGGAGGAGAACTTCGGTGGCCATTTCTCAAGGCAAATTCAACAGCAAGCTGCACAGTGCCTCGGCAAGCAGAAGCCCTGCAAAAGGCCACTGCCCAGAGTGTGACATGGCGTGGACCAAAGCTCCAAGGGATGTCTCATCCGATACCTGCCGCTAGCAGCTACCCTCAACGTGGCTTACGTGCCACCACACCGCATTTCTTTGCTGCCGGGGAAACGGACATAAATGAAGCAAACAATTTTTCACGAGCCTGCCATTCAGCCAGCTCACCTCTCCTGCCAGCATGAATTGCACGCCAACTTGCACTTCGGTGTAGTCTTGAACAAATGCGTTTCTGGCCCGCCGTGCCGTTCTCTCTGATGCATTTCAAAACTTTTAACCTGTGCTAGCTGAGGAAGCATGTTCGGCAGGTGCGCCCGACGGCCTTTGATCCACAGCCATCGCCAGAGCCCAGTATCCACGTGAGCCGCAGGCCGTAGCTAAAGTGCTCAAAGCAATGCTGTCCGGTACCAATGACTGGCATTCCGCCTGAAATCCCAGAGTTGTCAATCGCAAGGAGAGTGAGCGATCTGGTTTGGAGCTCTGTGCCTGGAAGCAACAGGCGAGAGCCTCCCTCCATTGCGACGAGCTGGCACAAGCACCCATGTGAGCATTGAAGAGGACCTGAGCGGCATCTATCCAGGAATCAAGCTTCGGTTACCGGATCGCAGGTTGCGAACTGCAAAGCCAGAACACTTGTCCTGGCTGGACCCGAGCTTGCGATTGCAGACCTGGGCTCGCTGGCAATGTTGGGCGATGTCCGTGCCAAAGGTTTCGAATTAGCTAGCTGCAGGCGTTTGCCAGTGTGGTCAGCACAAACGGGGTCTGCGGACTGCTCCAGCAATGCACTGAGAAATGGGCGTGTGGCCCATCGCCACTTGGACGCCCACCTTCCGAGCGGGAGAGCAGTCGGATTGAAGATGATCCAGGTAATTAAGGAGGCAGGACATCCCACCTGCATGATGAGATCGCAGCCCCGAGCACCACCTCGGAGTTAGAACGGAAGCGTAGGCTTCGCAGGAGTGTGAGGCCTCGTGGAAGGCTGAAACAACACCTTTCTGTCCTGGAGTATGCGGAGCGAACAAAGATATCAGCCCCTTGCTGGCCGAGGCGCTACGTTCTGCCGGATTCCCACAGCAGCCATGAGCTCAACAATTCCTTTCTTTTCTCGGGCTTACCAAGGAGGACTTGCAACAGTTCCGGGATATCTACTTTCGACAAGCCTCACAGTGACTGCGGCAGTGCGTGGCCTTTGCAGCCAAGACTCGCAAAGACGAGTGCCAGCATCCGCCCAATTCACACGCATGCAATGCCGCCCCGAAAGAGATCACATCAACTCGTAGTGACGCATCCACCATGCTGTTGAAGATGATCTTCGTAGCAGCCTGAGCCGGCTCAAAACATCCCCGTTGCGACATAAAAAGCGCAGAGCTTTGGCCCTTGCCTCCCAAAGGTTGGCAGAGCTGCAAGCCGTGATCCCCGCACCTGCCAGGGCCGTGTCCGTCCCCATACCTGGGCCGGGCTGGAAGAGAAGGACTCGACTCGAAGGTGCCGCTTGCAAGCTGTGCACTGCGTGTCACTGATTGGTGTCGAGCGACCTTCTTCAACGCTTCGCATGCATGAAGCCAAAGCCAGCTTCCACTGACCGCGAGCTTCACAAGCTGCTGCAAGAGCACAGCATCCGAGCACGTCAATGCCTGAGCAGTGAATGGCCTAGCCACCTGCTGTACTGTAGCCTGCGAACTTCTCCCCTGCATGCGATGATTTGCTAAAACCGGGAAGCTGCTACTGCAGTGCAGCTGCGGATGTCCTTCCCACGCGCCGTATGTAGCAGCTGCAGGGCATCATTCCAACAGCTTGTCAGTGTGCAGGCATCGGTGCCACTCCCGATGGTAATTGCATCGTGACGGACACCTGCGATCGATTCAAAAGCAACTCTGGAACGCCACGAGCACAAGCGGCGGCAGAAGGCAAAGACGGCGCAGCAACTGCGCCCTGGGCCTTGCGCACATGCTGCACGAAGAAGTGCAAAAGCTGAGGTCCAGCACTCCTGATGCTCGATGCGGCTCGACGAAACGACAGCTCTACAAAGTTCTTGCGATTGCGTCCTTCGCAGTTGAGATGGCTGTGTTGCATGACACCGTGTCACACTCAACGTCCCGAAGATGAGCATCTCGAAACAGCCTGATGTTGACGCGGAACGCGGGGGGACGGCAAGGCAGTGCTGAAAAATCCGTGGCTGAGCATAGGAGCATGATCAGCATGCTCAGCTGAAGGGTCAGGGTTTGCTGGTCGTCGGCTTTTGAACATGAAGCCAAGTGTCTCGAAAGCAAATTGCCAGGTGTTGCCTCCGCCGCCCATGAGCCTCACCAGTCTAAGGTCTGGATGTGAGCTCGAACTTCGAAACAGCGACAGCCAGACAGCAAGCTATAGCAGGAGAGGCGCGAGTTGTAGCTTATGGATGTAAGCCGCAATGCTGACTGCGCTGCTTCGCGTGCAGACTGGATTGCAGCTTGCCAGTCTGAGTTCAGTATCATGTGGTCTCAAAGCTTTTAGGCCACGTTGCCACGAAGCACATCGAACTCAGCCCCGTGCTACCAATCTCTCGATACAGTGTTGCTGCTGCATTTCTGGTAACCTCGCACAAACAAGGCACAGGTCATGGCGGTTGTGAATCCAAACAGCACTCGTCTCCACTCAGACAGGCTGGGCAGGCATGCTTCAGAATGCAGTGGAGCGACTATCTGCATCTCGATCTTCCATCTATGCATTGCCCTGCAAAGCTGCAGTCCCTGCTTCCAGACACCGGCACGGACGCAGCTGGACAAGCCGGAATTGTATGCGAAAGCACCTCCGTCTTCTGCAAAGTGGGATCTTAACAGCAGCAAGAAGTCCAATCCAAAGAACCGAGTTTCACCATTTAAGCCAGGGGCCACGCTGGACGGACGACGAATGTAGACTCTGCAGCAGGCCTCGGCTGCCCTAGATGCGCTTGCCATTGCGCCGGTGCGCCAGCAACAACCGACCGACACCGACGTTTTGCCTCAAAGCTTCTCAAGCTTTGCCGCCATTGGCTGCATGCTGCTAAAGCAGCCACTGCTGCACTGCTGGTAATCTCATCCTTCCCAAAGCCGGCAGCCTGCAAATTCGGCTGCTCTTGGAGAACTCCTTGCAGGCTACGAATACGAGCACCTTGGCATCTTCCCAAAGCGCGAGCGCCTGAGGTCAACACAGAAGCCGATCTTGAACCGCGATGCAGTATCAGCCGGGCCTTCCGCCAGCTGCGGCGCCCAGAGGTGTTGATCGCCTTTGTGAAGCCGGCAGCGCCCAGACTTGCGGTCCTTCAAGGCATGGATTCTGAGAGCCGACAAAATCCGACCGTTCTTGCCCGCTCCTTGTCTGGGGTGCTGATCGGCCCATTGGCCGCTGGACCGCACCATCCCAAGCATGGCTCGCCCCAACAAGAACTACACAACACTCGGTACAGCAGCGAGCTGTCGCTGACAACGCTGACGCTGTGGCACACAAAGCTCGGTCAGGTGTGTGGGTAGTTGTGCAAGCTAGGCATCGGATGGAGAAGACGCCACTATAAGCGAGCTCAAGCAGCAGAGCCCAATCCCAATTCCACAACGCCATGGCTCTATATTTCACTTCTACGCGCCTGGATGGCCTGAGGGCCCTGCATCTTTGGTGCGGGGCCTCTTGTTGCAGCCAAAGAAAAATAAACTGTGCATCTTCACTTGCCCACAGTGACACAAGGCCAGGGCTCAGCCGAGGAGGGCCTCACCTGGCTTTCGTGGGCATGCAGATGAAAAAACAGTTTTGGCCGAGTAACCAAACAGGTGTCACCGCGGTCCCGTTCTTGGAGTTGTCTCGGATGCATAGACCACCAGCCTTGCAATCTTGCACTCAGACCTGCAAAAAACATCTACGAGAGGATGGTGGACATCACGTCAAGATGCTTTGCCGCACTGAGGCTAGAGCGTCCAGCTCGCCGGAAACATTTCCTCAGAACTCCAATGCAGCGGTCTGCGGACTGCCTAAAGCCTCAAAATATGAACCCTTCGCAATTTTATACACCTCTCCGAAGCCCAAGGGTTTTCCTCTCGGACCTCCCGACTTATCAGGGGCCAGATCGCTACAAACACCCCTTGTTTTAGGCTCTTGCGAATGAAAAGCTCCGCGTGGAACTGGGAGACCCCATCGCGGTTTACCGTCACATCCTCAGCGCGAGACTACGCGACTTCAACATTCCACGGTCTCCTGGATCACAGGGATCTCGTGGAGAAGCGCATGCAAGCACTTCACAGCGCTTGGGGCCCTAGCATTTGTGGGACTGCGCCCGACTCGGACGACCTGATGATGCCCCTAACCGACCCACATTGCACACACCCACAGGCCATGCTGCTGTACAGAAATACTTGACCCTGGCAGACGAATATAGACTACCGTAGATTAACCTATTCACCATTTTGATTTTTTGAATAGTCAGAATGGCTTCCCGTTGCCACCCGTGAAGCACAAACCATGACAATGATGTATCAACACTGTTGCAAAACTGTACCGTTACGCCGTTCAACTTGCCCTGAGCGATGGGTAGCCGCAAGCCTTGCCCTCGCGCAAAGTGAAATCCTGCACGGGAGAAGTCATTTTCAAAATGCAGTGCAGCCGCCTTTGCAAACAACCGGCAGAAGCAACGACCACACCTGATGGCGCTGTGCAGCTTCGTGCAGTATCCGCACGTGGCACCTGCGAGATGGCAGTAATAGTACTCCGGCACGCACGGCCATGCGTTGTGATCTTTCATCTGGGGCCATCTGGGCCAGCCACTGTACTAGTACAGATGTCTTTGCCTGCCCGCATGCACTCTAGTCACAAGTCAAGCTGACGACGGCAAGAGACACAGCTCGAAGGAGTGCCTTCTCAACAGGCCCCGCTTCCATGGGCTCCATGGATGTAGTCCTGGCTGAACTGCTCCGGCAACCGTCTCCAACCATGCTCATCATGCCACGCGTCTTGCGAAGCTCGGGCCGCGGCTGGTATTATAGTTACTGGATTTCTTTCCATGCTGCACTGCCATATCTGCCTTTCGCAAACACATGTTGCTTCGACAAAGCAACTGCTGTGGAACACAAGCAGCATGAGTTCAACCCACACTACGACCAGGTGCCGCGCATTGAAGCTGACGCCACGCCATGCAGTGCACTTCATCAAGGCACAGTTGGGACAGAGTGCTCTTCCTCGGTCAGGGTGCCTTTGTGTGTGTACATCCCGCTGGACATGTGGCTGACATGCTCTGCTGTGGACTGGCCCAGCTGGAACAAGACTTTTGCTGAACAGCGAAAGCTCCGCCTAAGAATCCCAGTCCGTAGAACACCAGTCCACATTACCGGAAGGGCACCACTTGGCAGGTGCCATCAACTCCATCAACTGCATGATGCTGAAAACAGCTGCTGGGTGAACACGAAACAGACGAAACATCGCAGGCCCTCGAGCCCGATCAAGCGAAGTCTGGAGGCTGTTGGAAGCTGCTCCGCAAGGGCCAAGGTGGTTTCAAGTGCCTTTACACCTGAACTTAACTCCCGCAGTGACTTATGCTGTCACAACTAGATTCGTAACGTTTAGCTTGGAGGACCCAGCGCTTCCTCTTGCTGCATCTTGGCACAAATGGAGACCTCTTGAGTTCGGAGGTCGCAACCTCATCTCATGACCAATGCAATCTCCCTAGCTTGCCAGGAGGTTTTCCAAGCTCGAGCTGCGATAAGACTCGGTCTGCAGCAGAAGCTTCACTTGCTGTTCTACGAGCTTCTTGGGATTTGCGATCCCATCACCTCGGCAAAACACCTTCAAAAGATGGTGCAGCTGCAACTCGGACGATGGAGCCACTACACCGACTTCCCCGGAGTTTGCTTCGGAATGCAAATCACCGGAAATAAGAGGCCGCTTGACGAACCCATTCCAGCTCAGAACTTGCTTGTCTCTGAGGAGGTCCCATACTTCTCGACATGTTCACTCCGAAATGCATGAGTCAACTTCACCTTCCAAAGCCCGTGGCTCCAGAATTCCCAAGAACTTGGCCAGCACTTTGCACGCTCTTCTGGCCAATAGCCACAATCCCCGTTCGGCAACTTGAGAAGTGCCCCTGATGTCGCGCTGTTTCTCCTTCTCACGTTCGCGCTCCTGCTCCTCATCCTTTGACGAAACTATCACCGTCTCCCCTGCCCAAAGGCCTTTGGTGTGAAGGTAGTCAAGCTGCTTTGCAATCCTGGTCTCTGCTTCCTGCTTCCAAAAACTGTGCCTCCGCATCTGATAGACCTGCCACATTGAAAGTGTCTCTTGGAACGGCCAGCACGCGCATCCGGATCTCCTCGTGTGCAGGCCTAGGCGCCAAAGGCTGGCAAAAGGCCGACAGCTGGGAGGCCTCTAACTCCTCCCACAACTTTTCAATGTTCTTGGATGCTTTGCCGGCCCTGAAGCTATCGTCAGCGACCTGTCGCAGGAAGGGCTCACCTGTGGCAAAGCTGGCCCCTTGCATCAAATCTCATTCAACAATGCCGGGGGCGAGAAACACGTGGACACCGGGTGAAATTGGCAGATGGCCTGGTGCATGCAGCCTATCTAACCCAATCGATTCCTGCCAGCGCAAAGACAAGTTGACAAATTCCTAGATAAGCCTGTGAGGCTGACTACTCGGCAGGCTCAGAACAGTCCTTCTCCTGGTCTGTGGCAATGTTCAGACGCGTTCTTTGAAGCATGTCAAGATATCCCACACAGTAGCGTTGCCATCTCCATCAAGCCGCAACAGTCTCGGGATCAAAAGCGGGACAGCTGCCATCAATGAGGACGGCGCTATGGAACTTGCCTCTGCCTGCCCAGACTTCCTGAGCCAACAGATGAGTCATGAACACGTTGTCACGCCGCGAAGCTTGACAAATCATCGCACGTCATCATCCAAGAAAACTCATCCAAACGAAACCTTGAGGCAGCCGTTCCCCCGAACCCAACAAACGAGGAGTCTGGTACCGCGCTGGCTCCACCCTGCTCGGTTCAATCAACTTAACATGGGCCCCTCGAGTACCAAGCACAGAGCCAGAGAGTTTAGGCAAAATGCCTCCCAAATTCTCCGAGTCGGAAACTACCACTGCCATTGCATGACTTCTCTGAGATATGCCTACATGCTTAATGTAGTCTTAATGTGTGGCCCCAAAGAATGCAGCTGCAACTTGAATGTGAATACCAGGAGGTAGAAACATAGTTGCGTCAGATGTACGGTCCCGCTGCTCTGCTCTCCATCTTGCACAAAGAGCAGCTTGCGTCGGACACTGGCAGGCATTTATAATTACCGCTTCTTCAGGTCCCGATCTCTTCCGAATTGACTTGTCGCTTCAAAGCGGTTGTCCGGTGTCTGGTGCACGAAGGACCACAACACAAAGCGCCACTTAGTGTATGAGCAACGCCCGATTCCTTCGAAGGGGCGCGAGGTGAACAACAGTGCCTCTGGCACAACTTGAAAAGCTCCTCCGAATTCCCCATGTCCTAAGAAAACTACAACTGAGATCCCTGAGTCCAGGCCCTCAGCACGCGCTGGGCGCACTGCCTCTTGTTGAGGCATGTTGAAAACATGCATCCCAGTGAGTCGCAATGGAGACCACCGGCAAAGACAAACCCGGCCCAATGCAAGAGTTCTTGACACTCCAGAAAATGGCCAGCCTGCGGATATATACTGGACGCGGTATTCGCGACCAACCTACAGTCTTACAGCGAGTCCAGCGGGTAGTTATCTAGGGTGCTTGCTGCCTCTACTCACTGACTTACACGGCGTCAGAAAAACTACCCGGCTGGTCGTGCACCTTTGGCATCACCTCCTTAGTTGAGGCGCTGATGCAGGCCGGCTCAGACTCGGATGTGGCACCTTGATTTTCATAGTCCGAACTACACAACGATTTGCAAATCGCAGGGCTTTTCCACACTTCATCCTACACTGCCCTGCGCCCGTGTGGAAGCCGCATCTGAGGCTGCAGCAACTCGACCGGCGAAGTCAAAGTAGATGCTCCTCGGTTGCCACTGCAGCTGATGGCATTTTTAGAATTCTGGAAGAGCCGGGCATTATCTGGGAGGCGCGCGGAGGTGGCTGCACAGCCTTCTTGCTTTCGTCTGCCGGAGCCTCCAACGCAAATTAAACATGTCTCCCACGGCACAATCTCGCAAATCGCAGGACCGCCGAGCTTCTGACCATGAAGGGGTCCACGACCTCAAGGAGCAAGCAAGAGCCGTCGATAGCAGCTAAAACCATTTCATGGCAGAGATGTCAAGCTCGAGTGGGCATAAGCATAAGGTCTTGACTGAACAGAAGCGCAAGTAGTTGAATCCCATGTCGTCGCCTGGAATAGTGCTCTCTCACGGGCAGACTGCGCACGGGCCCTGCGCTGAATTTTGCATGCCACGACGTGCAGCGACGTACAGACTTCCCCGCGCAGTAGCCAAAGCCTAAGGCAGCGAAAGCTGGGGCGAGCTCTGAAGGCGCCACAGAGCAAGTCAACTTCCAGATCCTGAGCTGCTACCCTCTGTTCCAAACGCACGCGTAGATGCATCTGGCTGTCGTTTACGGGTATGCCAGCCTGCGACTGTGGCAATGAGGGTCTTCTTCAAGCAAAGCGTCTGTCAGCGGGAATCCCAGCATGTGCATGACCCGAAGTAAAGCACTTCGGCCTCGGTCATTGCAGTCGCTAGTCTTGAGTGGCCGTCTTGCCTACCACCGTATTTATGAGAAGCTATGTCAACAAGACCTCTGGCATTGGGTTGTCTGCTGTGAAAGCCTCTCAACAAGAAGCAGGGGGGCAGCGGGGGGATTGGCAGGTGCAGGCCCCCCCCCCCCCCAGTTGCAAAGACAAGGATGGGTTCTGAAAGGGCTGAGTTCTGTTCTTGATGGTACGATGCTCAAGCCTGCACTGTGAAGCAGGGGGGTTGGGGGCGCAGCCCCTCTCATTTGCAAACACATCGCCTGTACGATGGGGCTTGAAAGCTTCTAATCGCTTCCCTCTTATAAGTTAAACAACACCCTAATAATGAAAACGATTGCCGGGAAATCTATCTGACAAGTAAAACCAAGCAATGAGCGACAAGCAAAAAAGGAAAAGCAACACGAAAGAAAAACTAAATAAGCAGATTAATTTGGTTCTCTTGTTCTTCATGCATTTACTTCTTTATGTCTGTGTGTCGTTATTCCCATCAGTTTGAAGTCTTTCTGTTTGTCTTGTCTTATGTCCTTCTTTCTGTCATCTGATTATCTTTTTCTTGGCTTTCTTTTTCGTTCTTGCCTTTCTTTCGCCAGGGATGTGGGCTAAGGGGAGACCCCCTAGCCTTCTCTCTCTCTCTCTCTGTCTCTTTGTTTCTTTCATTCAAAGCGTAGTTTCTTCTGCCTGTATTTAGTTCTTTCCTTCGTTCCTTGTTTGGTTCAGTGTTTAGGGTTTCGGGTTCAGGGTCTTTGTTTCTTTCCTTGATTCTATCTTTATTCCTTCCTTCCTTTCGGCCGAAGGGGGATTGGGGAGGACATGCCCTATCGATCACAAAGGAATCTAAAGTTGGAGAACGGTCTTTTCCGGAGTGTTCTGTGGACTGCACGGATGCAACCGAAGTGGAACGAATCCATGTGGCGAACTGCTGTGGCGATTCTCACCACCCTGTCCAAGAGACGCCACACAGATCGAACCCGGCTACACGTAAAGAACGGACTCCGTAACCCAGGGTGTGGTGGGTGGGAGAACAGAAAACTCGAGAGAAGCTCGGGCCGCTCGGCTGCGCGGAGCTAAGCCCTTCGCTCTCTCGTGCATGTCCCTTCGCACATGCTGTGCTACTCGACATGCCCTATCGATCACAAAGGAATCTAAAGTTGGAGAACGGTCTTTTCCGGAGTGTTCTGTGGACTGCACGGATGCAACCGAAGTGGAACGAATCCATGTGGCGAACTGCTGTGGCGATTCTCACCGCCAGTCACAGCCATCTCGCCACCTTGTGACGCAAAATGCCTCATGTACAAATATGCTCAAAGTATGGAAAACCGGCTCAGGAGTACTGGAAAACCAAGCGCAAAGCGTCCTGCACAGCCTCTCCGCTGGCATACTGCATGTCATCAGCGATGCGAAGAAGCATCCTCCAGTAGGCATCGGGGACACCCGAGAGCATCCTGGCACCTAAAGGCTGAGTGACCGAAACGTCGCCTCGAGACACCGGGTCAGAAATGTTCAAATGGCTGGCCACCCACTCGAAATGCGCAAACCACTTAAGTTCTGCACAAAGCGACCAAAAGAAACACAAAAGATTGTTGATGCAAGCATCAGAAGTAAAGCCTTTGCTCAATGCAGCTCGACCCGCAGTGTTGTCAATGAAGCCTACCCAGAAGGCCCCAACTGACGATCTGTTAGCCAGCAGAGCTAAAAGTTGGGCGTTGACCTCCAGAAAGAAAATGTAAGCTTTGCGCGAGCTGAACTTGGCGATCACCTCGGGCGGGGCTTGGCCATGCCCCGCTGTAGTGCCAGAAGCAGTGTGCACCAAGAAACCCCAACCGTTGTCCAGTTGGGTCACCGGTCGTCGTGACCAGTGACGAACCTTAGCGTGGCCCGCCTTCCAGGTCTGCTCGCCCATACGGAAAAAGGCATCAGCATAAATGACTGAAGTGAACTGGGCACCCAAGCCCGCAGGAATGCAGCGAGGTTGAGCTCTTTCCAAGAGAGCCAAAAGACAATGAATGGCTCCCCGCAAACCTTGGTTCAACGACGTAACCTGGTCAGAACCTCCGTGGGCTCGAGCATACAAGGGATGCAAAGCAGCGCGTCCCACCTGACCAAACAAGCTCGTCTGCAAGAACATCAGCTTGCCCGTCAATCTAGACGCCTCCTCCGGGGTGAGCTCATCTTTAACAAGACAATCCTGCAGCGCTTTCCGCATCTTGAGGACGCGAGTCTCATCAGGACGAACCTCAATGCCCTCGGCCGAAACTGAAATCCAAACCCCCAAAACCTTCTGTAGAAAAGCAGGTGGCTGTTCCTTGGATGGCTTAACCCGTATACCCAGCAGCTCGCACAACTCCTTGAAAGAATCACAAGCTGACTGGGCCGACCACGGCGGTTCGGGGCCCCCGATATCATCCACGTAATGGAGGGCAACAATCATCAGCAGACATCTGGCAAGCCACACCACAGCATCAGTGCACCTATTAAAATGCCAAACTGAAGCCGACGCACCAAAAGGTAAGACTGAGTGTCGCCATACTGTCATGCCACGGGGTAACTGCAAAATCATGAAAGCGTGAGCCACCGCCAACACTGGATACTGACGATACGCGGCCATAAGATCCTGGCACCACACTTGCGCCACGACGCCCAGAAAAGCCCAGGCCAACAAAACTCGAACGTAGGTTTCTACAGAGTCGTGTGGAGGTTTGTCAACAGCAGAAATGGTGGAATTATGATGAGAGCGCCTGTAGTCTTCACAGCGCCTCACCTTCTTCCTCCCATCAGAGCCTTCTTGAACCACGCTAAACGCGAAAGCAGCGTAAGCTGGACCTGCCGGCATATCCAGCAGGTCACCTGACGTATCCACGTCGCCAGCGTCCACTGCACTGAAACCCCAAGACTCGTGAGCCCTGAAGGGGCCCTCAATGCGACCCTCAGCTTTCTCTTTCAGCACCTCGGACAACATGCAGTGCCACTCGGGATCAGCCCGAGGGGTCCTGGCCCTCTGTCGTACATGCTGTTGATTGAGGGCAGCAAAAGTCTCCTCCGAAATAGGATGTTCATACCAGTCATCAGTCCTAGCATGCCAGCCCGGGGAACGCCTGAGCTGTCCTATGAGCGGGAAGCCTTGGTTGAGGTCCTTCTCGAGGTTGTCGCAATCGGGATAACCACAACCTCGGAGCAATCGCATGAAGAGTGGGATCTGAACAACTTGATTGTCCTCGAGGAGATAAGCTCTAGCCACATGTGGGGGGAGTTGGCGAAACCACTATTGAGTCTCTGATTGCATCTCACTGCGCAATGCCCTGATCGCAGACAAAATGTTGGCCCGACGCTGAACCACCTCTGGCCCTAAAGCAACAATCTCCTTCATCGTTTTCTCAACGGCAGGCTCCAAGCGAGGTCGGAGCAACAACGGATGGGACATGTCTAGACTGTTGTACCACTGCGCCCACATGTCGTGGGCTGGTTTGACAGCTGCCGCATCTGTCGCCGTCAAATGTCCGGCAACCGGAATGTCGCGTGACCTGGCCTCCTCCATGTAAGCCGAAAGACCCTGTACATCGCAGGCACTCGAACGAGTAAAATTGTTAAGGAGAACCAAGGCAATCATAAATCGGGCCACTCCGAGATGCCACGAGTTGCCCAAGAGGCGGTGGCGGTCCTTGGGGGTGACAGAAGAGCATCGAGTCACTCCTGACGGGAAGTGGTGCAATTGTTCTTTGAGTTCGGCTGGCAAAATCTGGCCATCGCCGCCCTTCTCAAACACCAAAGCATGGTCTTCGTAGACCCACGGAGCGTACTGCCTATGGCCAGACAGCCAATGCTGTCTAGCCGCGATGCTGAGCTTGCCCTTCATCCGCTTTGGCGGTGGCCTGCCCTCCGAGGTCGGAGCGGGGGTAGTAAGGCACGGTAACATCCGTGAATTGTTGAAAATCGAAGCATGAAAAGACAATCCCGGCATGTCAAATGATGAGGGCTCGTCCTTCTGAACCTGCAATTGCAAACGACGCAGTCCCTGACACTTATCCCATTTCAGCGCTACATCAGGCCGATACGGATGCTGAGTAGTACTGGACCAATCAATCCGCGACCACCAGGTCCGAGGCCTGGAGATCATCCCGAAAGCTGCTGCATCAGCCACGATGGGTTCAGCCTGCAGCTGCTGACTGAACCATTCGGTGTCTGTACCGCTCTGCATCAAGACGTTCTCCACCAGCAAAGGCAGACTGCGACCTAGCGCGGCCTCGACATCACGCAGGAACTGCACAAAGGTAACGAACAAAGATCCTGAAGCCCCTCGCGCCCTTGAGCGGAATTGTTGGCAGCGGAGTAATCTGCGCACGGAGGGGCAGCCGTAACCAGAACAGTCGATTCTGTCTCCTGCAGCAAATCACTCAAGATCTTAGCCACCTGCGCCGGCTGGTCCTTGGTGATGTCCCCTCGCTTCATCCGCAAGCACCTGCCTGAATTGGCGGAAACAGCCAACGCAGCCTGATCCACTTCCCATTCCAAAGTGGCCCGAATCCGCAAACCCAACGATTGTAACGCCATGAGGGAGGAGCCTATGCCATCGAAAAAGCTGAGCAAAATGACATCACCGTGCCCTTGCAAGCCCGGCACCGGGGAAGCGGAATCCCCACGCAATGGGTACCACGATGCTTGTGGACGAGAGCCAGAAGGTTCCTTGGCCTCGTCATCGGTCACCTGCGCAGCTCCAGATGACCCCGGTGTCGCCCTCGCGCCAGACTGAGGATGAACGGCAGTATCATCGGATGTGTCGGGTACCCCACCCGGGGGCGAGGCCCCGTGCTGTCCCTACTCGTCAGCGCGACCATCCTCGCGCCGCCATGCCTGTTGTCTGTGCCACGGCTGACGCTGCCACTGCCTGGGTGCCGACCATTGTTGATAGCCTTGCCACTGAGCCGTATCCCGGCCCTTGTCACCTTTGGCGAACTTGCCCTTGCCCTTGCCATTCTTGCCACCAGGAGACAGCTTGGGCAACCATGCGTGCGTGGTCTCCGTGACCTCGGGTCGCTTGCGTTTCTTGTCCTCCTTGGGCTCCCTTGCCATGTACTCATTCCACATGATGACATCATTGAGGATCTCGTCCGTGGCCTCCTTGTATGTACGCCCTGTGTTCAGAGCCATGCAAATGCTCCAGGAGACTGCGGAGTAGTACTCGCGAAAGATCTCGATCTTATTAGGGCGCTGACGTGCACGGCAAATCATCTCCTCGAAGAACAAGTTGATCTGCTTCTCCTCGCCCACCTGGAAAAGAATGTGGCACCAGCGGATGGCATCCAAGCCGTCCACCACAGCCCACAAGGAACGTGGCTCCCAAGTGGATTCCTCCTCGGTCTGAAGAGACTCCCCATCGAACTGCAGCTTCGTGGGCCGCTTGCGAGTGGCGAGGTGATTGACCTCGTTCGTGCTAGTAAAACTCCGCTTGGAGATCAGTTCCCCCAACTCCAGTGGAGTATAGCAGCGACTCACCGTGTGCTCCCAATGGAATCTAGCCATTATGCTTTCAGCTCCCAACAAACGTTTGACAGGAAACTCACGCTTGCATCCGGCAACCGTGACCTCGTTGTATCTGGCCACGGCCTCCGTCCAAACCTTGGGAGGCAAAGTGCGCGGCGCCTTTTCAGACGACCCAGGTTTGCTCCCAGACCCCACAGAAGCCGAAGGAAGGGGTACCTGAGCTGGCGTGTTCGATGCCAACGCTGAGGCCTGGCGTGACTCCTTAGCCAGGTGGTACATGTAGAGAAGAACCGCTCTAGCTATTGGCTGCTCTTCTGCCGACAGTTCCAGCCGCCCGGTTGGCGAGTCGAAACCACTCACCAGCGGCCTAACTATGGCATCCTCATAGCCCGCTTCGTCACGAGCCACCATAGCCAATGTCCCCACAGACGTTATGCCTCTAGCCGCCAGGTAGGCACGAACAGTATCGCCTGCCCCTGCCTGTGAGGCCAGAGCATCCATGGAATCCCCGGCAGCTCCCGAAGTCATCCTAAACCGCCGAACAACGTGCAATCCGAACGCAAGCCGTGGACACCTGAAAGCATCATTGACTCTCTGAAACCCTGGGGTGCAGGACAAAACTAACGTGACAACACACGATTGAGCTGGCGCCTCACATCGGAAGCACGTCTCTGCTGTGCTGCGAGCATGCCACTGCACGCAACCACATAATGCCACTCTCCCGGCATTTTGACCGATCTGCTGAGGTCGTGGCTGTAGCTTGAATGTCGGTGCTCGCCCTCTGGAGCCCGCCCGCGACCGCCCACTGGGTCGCTCGATGCCCTTTGGGCTGTGTCCTACCGACAGCTAATCCATGTGATTCCATTGCACCATGCCCGCATTCCAGGCATGAAACTGCACTGCACGCTCAAAAGAGGACTGGATTTGCCTGCCGATCTTCGCATAGTCGCCGTCGAAAGCAAAGTAATCCTGCCGGAACAGCACACATGCAAAGAAGCAACACGTATAGCAACATTTACGGATGCACACGCCCGCATGTTTCATGCTCCACGCCATCAGCTATCAGCTTGAGTCGGAGCTCGAGTCACTCGAACTAGCGGATCCCGAGCGGCTATCATCGCTCGCGAGGGAATTAGATTCGGATCCCTCTGCCCGATCAAAACACTCAGGGAAGCAACGTCTGCACTTGAGATCTGATTCGGCCATCCACACGGCCCTGAAGAAGTGCCCCAGACCATACCGCCATCCACAGACGGTGGCCCACCGAGATGGGTTGTTAGAAGCCTCCGGCACACCAATCCGGTGGTGCTTTCTGGAGCGCCCCTGGACTATGTAAGTCTCACGCCCCTTCAAATCCTCCAAGACAGCCTTCATGGTAGCCACCTCTAGGCTCAGAGCCGCCACCTCGCTCTGCTCCAAGCTGGCCTGACATGGCGGGCCAATCTCCATAGCCCCAATCCCATGGCCAGCATCAGCATCTGAAGGGGCGGACGGGGCCGCCGCAGCCTTGGCAATTTTCCGCTTCCGGCCCCGCGCTGGTCCTGGCGCCTGCTTCGCCTCCGGATCATCACTATCATCCAAAAAGACGGGGCCCTCAGCCTGCTCGCCAACCAACAGCCAAGGTGATGGGCCCTGATGCCCAGGCTGACCTGCAGCCAACGCATTCGCTGCTACCTCCGGCAGAACTTGCAGAGGGGCGCTCTGAAGATACTTGAGAATCGTCAAGGACGACCACCGGCCCAAAATTTGCAGCATCTGCATCGGAACCCCCAGGTTGTGCAACCACTGAGCCCCACTCACTCGGGAGATGTGGGCCGTAAACCTGTGCAGCTCCTGGCCTTCGAACTCCTTGACGATGGGCACATCACATGCCTGCAAAGTGGCCCTGGCATGCCGAATGAAGGAGTCCTTGGAAATCACGCCCCCACCAACGTCCGGAAACAAAGGCACCCGCGATGCCACAGCCTCGCTGCTACTGTGAGCCAGCCTGAGAAGGTGCCGCTTCATGGCATGGTAGGGGCACAAGTCCTGCCGAGCTGCGCGACACGCGCACTTCAAGGTGCGAGAGCAAAGCATACCTTGGGTATCGTTCTTCTGAACCGGCAGCATAAGCGTCACTTCCAGCGCACCCTGATTCATAGACACGTGACCCAGCTGAGCAGCTGCTGACTCAACCTCTCGCAACATCCACCATGCACAGAGGAGCAACACGTCGCCCATGTGGGCCGGGTTGGCCGGATCAAAACCCTCCGGCCGGGCCTCACGCTCGATGACCTTTCTCAAAACCGGCACGTGATAATGCTCCTTCAGCCGAGACGGGCCAGCCCCCCGCAGAGCCGATCGCGTGGAATCACTGATGCATCTCTGTACGTCGGGCGCCACCCCAGCACCTAAAGCTCTCATCTGGTGCCCCACGATGGCTGAGAAGTACACCTTGATGCTCCTATAATGGCCCTGCTTCAAGCAACCAGCAAACACTCTGACCGATCGCTGTGACAACGGCCAGGCCTCGATCTCAGCTATGCGGCAAACCGTCTCATACAAGCGAACCCTGCAAGTGTTACTAGAAATTGTCGAAGACGCCAGCACATCAGCATCCAGAACCGCCAAAGTCCTCACCAAGTTCTCCGGCCTGGCAGCCTCCAACGCCAACTGCATGCTGGCCCTGTCCGTCTTAGGAGGGCGAGGGAAATCGCCTCTCCTCGGCTCCTCTTCTGTCGTGACCTCGGTGGGAATCGCTATTCCCCTCGCCGTCAGTTCGACGGCCCACTGCGGGACTCCTGCCTCCAAGAGGACATCAGCTCGCAATGGCACTTCGGCCACCGAGAACACGTGGCAGCGCACGAAAGCTGGAGCGTACTCCGAAAGGCCTCTAGACCTAAGAGCCTCCCAAAGCTCAGCCGCCATGGAGCCCAAACACTGCCAACGTCAAGCTCAAGAACAGCATGCACACAACCCACAGGCCGCTGAGGCCGACTAAGCACTCGCAGAAGCCGGCACTGCACAAGTCCTGAGGCGGCACGTCGACCGAGCTGAGGACGAACTGGACACTGAAGCGCGCTGCTCCCCATCGAGGCACCAGAGCCCAAAGCCAAACGGCACGATCCTGAAGAGTCCTGACATGATGCGGCCGCTCCTCCAAGCAATGCCTGAAAGACGAGAAGCCCCCTAGAGGCACAGCAGTCTGAATCGGCTCCCGACTCTTAAATTTGAGGCTCGTGAGTAAATCGAGCAGCGGAGCCACCATCTCCCGATCTGACTCCTTAGCTTCCACCCAAGCTTCCAGCAGTATGTGCCGCACCAGCTCATAGCCCTGGTCGTACATATCGTCCGCCGCACGAGCTGGCTCCTCGATCCAGCGCAGGCAGTCCAACGCGAAACCCAGCTCTCTCGCACTGCACGCCGCCATGCCGACAGGCAGCGAGAACAGAAAACTCGAGAGAAGCTCGGGCCGCTCGGCTGCGCGGAGCTAAGCCCTTCGCTCTCTCGTGCATGTCCCTTCGCACATGCTGTGCTACTCGACAGGGGACCAGGGGGACCAGGGGACCAGAGTACCATTGACCATGGGAGCCGGATCAGACAGAGAAGGGACCAAACAAAGCAGGGGACGAACCAGCAGGAACAACTGAGCGGACCAGAGGGACCAGCAGACCAGGGAAGCAGAAGACAGGGGATGGGGCAGGAGACCAGAAGACCAGGGGACCAAGAAGATCACGGGGCCCGGAGACCACAAGACCAAGGGACCGAGAAGACCAAGGGACCAGGGGACCAACGGGAAAGGGAAACACAAAGGGAGCAAAAGCAAACAAAAGGGATTGAACAAGTACGCCCTCCTAGGGCCCCGCGGACACGGCCAGCGACGCTGCCGCTGCTCCTGGAAGATTTAGGCCCCTGCGCCCACGTCCCTTTGTGAACTGTCAGTAGCACTGCAGGATCGAGGGGGTAGGGTGGAACGGGCGCGTTTCGATTACTGTTCCTGCCGTAAGCAATCGCGACATGTCCTTCCTGAAAAGCAACTTCCCTACCGGAAGCTTCTTGCAGAAAGCGCCCCTGGGCCTGTCAGCGAAGGCACTGAAGAGTTCCAACCTCCGGGTCCTCGGGAGGGCGAGGCGGAGGGTGAGGAAGGTCTGCTCAACATCAGCGACACTTTGCAAATTTCTTTTGTGGTTTGGACTGTTGCTGCTCGTCAATCCAAACAACGACCCCAAGCATTTAAGTTCAATTGCTTGCCTTGAGGGCTTCGGCCAGTCGACACGTGGAGGCAAGGAGGGTCGTGTCGGCAATTGACAGGCAGCAGCAACAAATCGATTCAGCCTGCACGAATTGCGCCTGTCTACACCGAAAAAATACGCAGGAGCTCAACGATGTCCGACACTCAGAAAATCATCGACCACACGTGTCCGTTGACTGTCTTGCTGAGGGCCGGACCGGGCCTTTGCTTTGATGGTGCTTATGAGCTTCGTCAAGGGTGCGCTGCTGGCCATCCTCGGAAGGGAAAGTCTGACATTTCCAAACTCGCTGAATGAAAACAAGCCTGCCTGCCGCTGTCGTTTTTCTGCTTCGGGGCCTGCTGAAGGCACTTTGAAGCATTGCGCCGTGCGCCATTCATAGCCGTTTTCAATTGCACAACTTGACACAGCGAGAGAACGAGAGAACGCGAGCGGGCCTCCTTCAAGGACACGTCAGCACAGAAGTCTCCGTAGCGAAAGTATGTCTTGGGGTCGTCTTTGCTATCGCCTGCATTGGCCAGGACTGCACAGGAACTTCGCCCCAGGACCCAAACGGAAACCCCCTCTACGCTCGGCCTGGGCCTGAGGCGCTGTAGGTCTCTTCAAGCACCTGCAGCCTCAGGGGGGGGGCAAAATTCGACTGCCTACGGGGGCCCTACCGCCTCTTTACAGCGGAGTTCCGAATCCCGGTGACGAGAATTTCTCCTCTCGACCAATCCTAGCTTCGACCGGGCCAGCCAATTAGGTTTGCACTTGTGAGGTTTAGCATCATATCTGCAAACACACTCCGGTTCAAACATCTTAGAGTATCTCTCTCTGGATATAAACGCCGTCAGGTTGCCCGTCAGAGGGGTGTATCATGTTGTATCGAACAGTTGATGAAGACCGGAGCATGGAGATGCTCAGTGACCTCTGCTTTTGAAGCAGACACATTCTCCGCAACTAGGTGCAAAAAGGCGGTCTAGGCAGCTGTTCGGCTCGAGTTGGCCATGTGGACGTCGAATTTGTAATTGCTTTGAATGCGATTAGCCACAGGAATGGCATCGGATTTAACACTTGCACCGGGTATTGCAGTTGCGTTGCATCTGCAAGTTAGAAGAAGTCGCGCAGAGTTCACATCAAGACCCGCGCTCTGCAGCGAGCAGATCCAGCCCGGCAATTGCTAGCCTCGGCGATCTAAGCACTAGCTGACTAGCTTGTGAAGACAGTTGGGAGGCAGGGTCGAATGCTGATTTTGGGGATGAAGACATCCAGAGCTTGCTCGACTTTGAACAAGGCCCCATTGTCGCATTGCATTCGAACGGCAAAACCTGTCCCCGCTGCTTTACGTCTTCTGACACGGCGAAACTGTTTTGACCCGCACTGAGGCACATGCGCAGAACGCATTTGGCAGCAGGGCACAACCTTCAGACACCAGCTGGTCAACCGGTGAACCACGGGATAAGCTGGCTTGCACATCGAGTTTGTTGTTACTCTTTCTGAGCTGCTGGCACCCCTGCGCAAGCGGTCAAAGTCGCGGAAGACTTCCTTCAGCCTGCAAGGGACCAAGCTGTCCCGTAGGAGGCAGTGGAAGCGAAAACTCCCCCAGACCACGCGCAGGTTGTGATTAGCTTGATCACTACACGCGATCGGGTCTCCCCCGCCCCCCTTGCAGGGCCTAATAACATCGGCGGAGGATGATTCAATGATGGCCATGAGTCAATTTTGGGCCGGAGACTTCCAAAAACTACATATCACGTGACCCCCAGAGGTAACAGTCGCGCCACTTGGCAATGCTTGCATTTGGAGTGGTAGTTCCAGCATGGAGGAGGGGAACACACCAGATGCGCATGCGCATGCGCGTGATCTTGAATGCAAAACGGCCGCCCTTTCAGAATGCGAAAGCACCGGCCTGAAACAGCGCTTCTTCGACAGCGCTCCGATCTTTGTCAGGACCTGACTGGGCTGAAGCTGCGAATCCAATGAAAAGGGGGAGAAACAAGGACGCACGTACAAACATCGGTTCTGAAACAACATGCTCAGCGCACCGCTTCCTGGCAGGAGATGTCAGCCTCGATTATCACCGAGCATGCCCACGAACGCAAGACACTCGAGTGCGGCGGCAATGAAAACCCTGCCCTGCACTGATCAGACTTTCTGGGTGCAAGCGGCAGCCGGTATGCTTTGTGGAACCCTCGAGTCAGCCGTTCAGATTCACGATGGTGCTCGCTGCACTGATTAAGTTGCATCCCTGACTCTCCTCCGTTGATCCGCACTTGAGGCCTCCGGGGGCCCAGGGCTGGAGTATGAAGCGTCGCCTGATCTGATGTGGGCCTTCGTAGCCTGAAGCCCCATCCGACACACACTCGGACCACTCGTTCCACTCTCCCAGCAAACAATCCCGCATTGCTCCAGTGATGTTGTCTGCCTGAGGCTCCGGGATTGGAGTTGCGCCTTTGATTGGCTTGATGATGGGACTGGTCTTGTTCTGTCGTTGTGTGTATGGCGGTCGCAGGACTGGCTGATTTTCATTGTCGACGATAATTTCAGAGTAGTTCACAGACGCGGATTCAGGACTGCTCAGATTCTGGAAAGCTCTGGTGTCCTCACTCGTGGCAGCTCCACTTCCTGAAATGGCCTGCTCCGTAGCGTTGCCGAGAGCTTCCGCGGCAGCCAATGCATCGTCAAGGGAGCTCGAGGAATTGGATGTCGCTGGTGGAACGGCTGACTTGTTGCGAGAGGCCTGCAACAGAGAGATTCCTCGGCCAGATCGAGGCCTGTGGCAGGTCGCACCACTGCAGTCAGAAGTGGAAGCCACCACAGCTGCGATCAATGAAATGAAGACCACAACCATGGCAGGAATCACATGTACTCGATCCCAGATTGGGGCTTAGTAGCGTAAAGTATCTGCGTGCCGAGATGCTGCAACGAAATTCCACGAACAACTCGTGTCAACAACATACCGTCGACAACTCCTGCTCCCCGACGCACTCACGCAGCATCCTGCTGGACTCTTAATATTGGTCTGCTCACTGGAAACTTACAGCCGCGTCGTGAGCAGGAGCTGTTGACAGGTGGGCGCTTCTACGATACAGCACAAACATACAATGCCTGCTGTTGCACCTCTTGCGTCGCTACCACAGCAACAACAAGAGCCAGCGATCCAAACAACTTCTCCGGCTGGTTGCTGTCGCTGCCAGCAACATTTGCTCCCCGTCCTCCACCGACGACTGCTACTAACACTGACACGAGCATCACTAGCACTAGAAGCAGCAGCACGACCACCACCAGCTGCTGCTGCCACTGCTACTGCT
>CAJNJA010014486.1:0-12718 GCA_905231915.1 Symbiodinium necroappetens | reverse complement strand
TGCTGCTGCTACTCCTACTACTACGACAACTCCTACTACCACTGCTACCACCACTACCACCTAACTGCCGCTACTGCCACTCCCGCACTGCTGCCACCTTCAATGTCGAGGTTACAGTGAGCAACAACGACGCTTCGGCGACGAAAATGGGTACAAGCTCTCGGTATGTTAGTACGGTCGCACACCCAAGCGTA
Source organism: Symbiodinium necroappetens (assembly GCA_905231915.1). Taxonomy (NCBI): domain Eukaryota; class Dinophyceae; order Suessiales; family Symbiodiniaceae; genus Symbiodinium; species Symbiodinium necroappetens. The sequence continues at coordinate 12,524 of CAJNJA010014486.1, read as the reverse complement.
ATCACATCGCTTGCATCAACACATCCAGCGACATCAGTCACATTTGTGTTGATAGTTTTGCTTTGATCGCGTCTATCGTCGTCATGCTTGCACTCGGCGTGACACGGAAGAAACCAAGCCACACACACAAAGCATGCTCTAGGAAGTGCTAGGCCAAGGCCAGTGCTCGCTTGGAACGTCTCGATGGAGCGGTTTGTGGCCTTGCTCTGCAAACGTAACCCGCTACAGATCGTGGTAGAAGTACGCCGCAACTGAAAAACCCCTATGCACAGACGTTAAGAAGCGGGAATTCGAGCGAGCCGGCAAGAAGCACTGCTACGCACAAATCCTTGCCTTCTATTTCAATTCGAAGTTTCGGTTGGCTTTGCTTTGTATCTTGGATTTCCGCTGCACCCAAGCCTGATCGTGCGCGGCGGCTGTTCTTCTTGCAGTTCTGGAGGCCTCAGCTTCTGTACATTTATATAATATAATATACTATAATATACTGTAATATAATATAATATAGTATAATATAATATACTATAATATAACGATCAAGAAAACCACCGACCCTTGATTTGCATCCTGAAGGTTTCTGCTGAGACTCCGCTGTCGTGACCATGGTCTTGCAGAAACCTTGGCTTGGGATGCCACGGAAGAGTGCAAGAGCTACGCTAAACCAAAACAGAAAAGTAGTTTCGCTGACACTTGCATCCACCGTCCATTCATCCATACAGAGTTTTCTGTCGAGCAGTTCATGCTGTGCTGCAACGCTAGTAGGCTCCGCATTCGAGATCGTCTGCTGTACAGAAGGCTGAATTTCGACTTTTGCTGTTCGGCTCTTATTGGTCTGGCGTGACGAGTGGAACAAACCGTGCACCTGTGAAGCTTTCCTGAGGAAATGACGGCATATCGCGTGGGCCTTCGGCCCTTTCTTGGAGATTGAGCGGCCTGTCAAGAAGACCAGTGGCAGGAAATGCTTCCTTCCATTTCTTGTGTTGCCTTCGGGGCCTCGCACGATGGAGAAGGCGACTCCTGAAACCAAGCGAAGCATTTCGAGCCTACCAGTACATGCTGAGCTGAGTCGCTCTCTTCAGCCCCACTTCATACAGCCCAGCCTGACTTCGCGAGAGTGCGTCATCCATATCGTCGTCATCGCTGTAAACACCTCTTCGGCTTCTTCGTGCGCAATTCGTTGGGGACTCTGGAACAGTTGAAAGGCAATAGCCCAACGACATGCCAAGCGAAGGTGCTGCCCGCCTGCTGCCTGCTCTTCTGCACGGTTCACCTGCATGCGGCAAACGAGCCATCCACACTGCGCGTCACTATCTTGGAGGGGCATGCACTGCGTGTTGGCTGTGTTGGTTAAGCACCGAAGAGCAACTTGACACCTCCATGATGTCTTGGACATCCGTCTCCAGGGAGTGGAGGTGCACGGTCTCAGACAATCGCCATCACGGAGCTTGTTGCAATCATGCCTGGCAAACCTCACCTTCATACTGCCTCGTGTGAGGCAGCTGGAAATGACGAGCCCCGTGCGCCGTTCTCGTCAGAGTATCGGCGCAGGAGCACGGACATGTCGTTCTCGCTGAACTCGGCCCTCGATGCTCAGTCATCGACAAAGCCACGAACAAGTCTCTAGGTGCCGGACATGAAGGGAAAGCGGCGCAAGAGCACTGCCGCAGTCACTTTGCCACTTCCGCGGGGATGCCTGCGACAGCGCCCACCCAAGGTTTCGGGCTCCGAGGACTGCAATTCTGCGATGCAAGGATTGCGTCAAACCTGCTGTAAAGAAGCGGGCCTGAAAGGGCTGATCGTGTGCAGGCGGGCGGGCACGCAAGGCTGGAATGTCTGTTTTGTGTGTGTGTGTGAAGATCTATCAAGCTGAAGGGTCATGTTCACTTTTATTTTGGGGGCGGGCTTTCACCCGGAACTGCATGCCACGATGCTCAGCATCCACGCGGGCACGCAGGCAGCTGGCAAACCTGAAAATCGGGCAGGAGGAAGCGGCAAGAGTTCCATGCGGCTTCTAGCACTGACGCTCGTGCTCCCGACTGAGGGTGAAGCTCAACTCCTCGTGTCTTGCAAAGAGTTGCGACCTGACTTCGGCCACACTTCTCTCGGCTTCCGTCTGGATATGGCACGTTGCCAGCTAGTGTCTTGGGACTAGACCCCCTGCATGACAGAACAGTTCTTCAGACGTGCTTCGGGGCCCTGGCTCTGTACAAGATCACGCGCAGCTCCTGCAGTACAGGGGCGTCTTGGCCTGGGACTTCCGTGTCTACATGGGATCCAGGGCTTTCGGGAAGAGCCTCATCCCCTAAGGTTGACTTCGGCTTGAAATAGCCTCCTGCCTCAGCAACCGAGAAACTCTACATTTCGCACATGCGACCAAGCAGGCTCCACGTGTCTGAGCACTCGGCAGAGAAGAGCTTCTCTCCAGGATATGGCACCTGCGCGCGATCTACGGGTGTTTTCTACGAGCCCAAGCGTCATCAGAAGATCTGTTTGCTTTTGAGACTGGGCCGAGCCTTCTTTTTTGGAGCTTTCTCCAAGTTGGAAGGTCCAAAAATGTCGTCTATCGCTTGGCCTTGGCTGTTTTCATTCAGCCCGCCCACTCTTGCATCCGCCCTTCCACCAGAGTCATGCCCTGCCAATCCCCGCCAGATCTATTGGTACCTGTCACAGAGCGACAGAACAAGCCTTTCCTCAGGGCTGAGCAAAACAGTGTGTAGTTCACCACCCGCGGCCAGCAAACCTGCAATTTCTTGGGTCTTAAGTCTTCAGTGTCTTCGAATCTGCCCAAGCCACGGCATACATCCGACCCGCTTGATGCACCTTCCTTGTAGCAACAACCCACTCAACGCAAACCGCAGGGACCTGAAGCCCGCTTTCGGTGAAGTGCTCCTGAGCCATCGTTCCCCTCCCCGGCTTCACCCTTCAGGTTGCTCGTTGCTCGTACAGCCATCTTCGGCCAAGAGTCGGTTAGAGCTTTGACTTCAAACGGCTTCAGAATTGGAGCCGCAGTACAAAGGGCCTCACAGAGAGCACATCCTGCCCAGCCCACACGAGGTCCGGCAACCGCAAACGGTTCTGAGATCGGCACGCGAGCGAAATTTGGTTTCGTGATACGGCTGGTCCGTGCCAGATCGAAATCCCTGAACGCATCCTGCCATGTTCCGGTTTTGCAAACGATGATGGCTGCAAAAGAAGCTGGAAGGGCTTTCGAAGTCAGGCAATTGGTGCTAGATCCTTGTTTCGTCGTTCTGCCTAGTCAGCGCACTAATTGTGATATCTCAGCGTGCTATTCATCGCAAGGACGACAACGTGCGCACAAACGACGACGATGGCCACTACCACATTACATCACCAAAACGACCACGACGACAATTCGCTACCGCGGTACTGCACTTCTGGTACTAGTCCCCATACTGCTCCTGATGCTGCTGCTGCTAGTAACTGCTAGTACTGCTCCGCTGCTACGCCCGCTGCGGCCACTGCCACCGCTGCTTCTTGCCCTTCTTCTTCCATCGCTGGTACAGGTGCTCTTGCTCTTGCTGCTGCCCGAGTGCCGTTTGAAGAAATTTAATGCATGGCTTCGACAATGGGCATCTCGGCATCTCCTTGATGCGCACTCGCCGGCGAAATACGTAATTCTGGAGCTGCGCGATCAGGGAGCCAATGTCACAGTCAACCACTTCCGAGTCCTGTTGTGTCCCAGCGCAGGTTTGTGAGTGTTTCGTTCTGCCCTGCACTTGAGCGGGACTGCTTAAAAATGACCTTTTCAGGGTACAGGGTGTTTCCATCTTGCCCCTGTCCTTGGACAGCTCGCTAAGCTCGGCGCTCTCCATCCATGCAATACGAGACGACTTTGGGCCTTGCAAGGGCGAGCACTTCCCTGCACGGTGTGTCCATGCTAGCAGCTGCTACTACCGCGGCCCCAAGCACATAAGCCCCGAACCTTGCAAAGAGGCTCTGGCAGACCTCCAAGCAGACCTCACCCTCGCGAGGATGAGTGGCTTGCCTTTAGTGGCAGCGCACGTGTCCACAACTCGCGTCTTGAGCTCCGCCTCGTAGTTGGAACTGCTCACATACGAGACGAAATCTTCCAGCGAGCCCATTTGCAGAGTGCGGAGACAATGACGTGCAAACTCTTCGGGTAAGTTTGCATTCCGAAGGTATTGCTTCAGTTCCGCTGCTTTTTTGGGCAAAGCCATGGCCGCAGCTACCTCGCTCGGGCCCTAGCCATAGCCACTCTCTTTCTTGAACCGAAAAGGGATAGGCAGCAGAAGTTCATGAATAGGCCGACGTACCTAGACGAAGAATCAGCCAGGTGCATGCGATGCCGATGGCTGTCGACGCAGGCAACGAATTATACTCCAGCCCTGTATGGCTCAGTAACCTATCAGTAGCCGATCCTTTTCAATGTGCCGTTTGATCCGTTTGCGACTCGAAATCCTAGCATGTCTGTTGCGCGATTAGTGCGCCTCTCGGCGACCTCGACCTAGCAAAAGAACCGGCCTCTCTTAAGCTCCCACTGAGGCGTGGGTGTGTGACAGACCTTTGGGCATCCAGGTCTCTGTCGCCAGCCGAAGCATAGAGACCCTTCATACCCCTCAAACAACCCACACACAGTCAACGAATGTTTGAACATCTGCTGCTGCGTGTCCTCAATCCATCGTGAATCACCCCATGCTGCTACCGAGGAACATATGCAAAGCTGTATCGTCAGTAAGGCTGCATGGCTTGGCGGCGAGCCTGTAAATGAAACGCAATTGCTTGCGGATTGGGTTCATGAATGCTCATTGCGACAACGACTTACTGCACTGCGGCGCTCAGCTGTGACTCCAAGGGGTGTGCAGGGTGCCAACTAAATTAATGTAGGGTTCGATGGGGGGTCCAAGGTCGGCAGGAAGCTCGCACTGCAGCACTCCGAGCTTGGAGACTTGAGGTCGTCTCGAATAGGCTCCCCCTTAATTAATGGCTGCCGGCCCTGGTGCAACCCCCAACATGCGGTCCCACACACAAGATCAGGTCGTTCTTCATTCGTGATTTTCTTTGAACGAATCGAATGGATTAGCGGGCTGGCCGTACAGACTGTATTCAGAACCGCAGACGTGTCGGTCAACGAGCCTGAGTTGCTCCCTTTTGTTGCCGGTGTGAGCAGTCTGCGCGGCACCTTGCTTTTCGGCACCAGCCTGCGCCGGCGCATGCAAGCTACGACCAGCTAGCTACATGCCAGCCACCTCGCTGGTAAGCAAGCTTGACTTGTAATTGGCAACTGCGCTCAGCATCAAATTGGCGAAGCTCTAGAGCGTAAGGCACTCTGAGAGCCGTACTAGCTGCAGTTGCCGAAGCAGGAGCTGTGCATCATCAGCCTTCTATTCTGCATGGCTTGCTTGAGGCAGACCTTCTTTGATCCAGCCTTCCGCGAGCACGACACAAACTAGCCATGCCGTTTCAGTTCGGAATGGCGTCGAAGGGCAGGTGGTACGTGTCACCAACCTCGAACCGGGCTCTCTTTTTTCCTTTTTCTTCTCTGCAGGGCCCCCCCCCGGTTCGCAGTCCCGGCCCTTCTGATAGATCACTGTCTCTCATAATCATAATAATGATAACAATAATAATAACAACAATAATATCTAATTCAGCTCGAGTTCTCATAAACTCGATAGGAGTACTCCATAATTGCTTTGGGGCTTGGCCTCTCACACTCGGAGCAGCGCTTCGATTCAGGTCTCAGAGTCACATAACAGGCTTGGGATTTTCGGGGCTGTCTTCAAATACTATCGCAATCATCTGATTAAGCTTCTCAGCTTTCGTGAAACATTCCTTGTCCAGGAACCCTTCGTATGTAGCTCATCGACAAACGGACAAAACAAGCTGACCGGAACTTGAAATCTTGCTTGTCTCGCACAGTGTCATTATCGCTAACTTTTTGTGTTATAAAAAGCTGTGGTACTTCAGCGCACAGTCGACATGTAACAAGATATCGTTAGATCCCTTGGCGATGCCCAACTACGTTTTAGAGTTTAGTTTTAGACATGACGAAGTCCTGAGTGCAACTTCGTTCCCGTGACGACGAGTACGACGAGTCCTGAGAAGGCTAGCACCGAAAAGAGACAGGTCTCTGCGAGGAATATGACCAAACAGCTCCAGAAAGGATTATGGAACCCGGGAACAAAGCCACACAGACTTCCAAATGCAACGTACTGATACAAATGAACAAAGACAACTGGAAGTGCTGATCGTCAGCGGTGGGCGACTTCACCGACGACCCTCATGGTAGATGCCACAGCCTCCTACCTGCACTATTCAGGAGACTTAGGCATCGTACAATCAGCTGTTCTACCGAAACAGAGTATCACATAATATAATGTTCAAGCACCGGTCATCAGGCTCCATGGTACAGCATTGTTCCATTTGCAGGTTCTTTGCTCCAATTTTTTGTGGAGACACTTTGGCATGTTAGACGTCGAAGATGGGATGGGACGTAGGTGGTCTGCTTCGGGGGCTACGGGTTTGAACAAGAAGGTAGCGACGCGACAAATCGAGAGACAGCCTCTGGTCTTTAAGTCTCTCGTGAGGGCTGCTCTTGGGTTCACTTAGGCCCCTCCCTGCCTCTGTTTTCTGCTTGAAAGGCTTGGTACACGCAGCTTGCTCTTCCTTCTATGCATTTTCACTCTCAGGTTGGGGACCTGCCGACCTGCCCCCTCAGCTGCCACCGAAAGAACGGAACTGTAGCCGACGCCAACACGACCGCGAAGTTGCCCTAGCAGAGAAGGACAAAGGTTCTCTAGACCGTGCCGAGCAGCTCCCACGACTTTGGTGGTGCCATCATTTCTGAGATTTACCAGTGTCACTGACCTGGCGCGCAATCGCAAAGCAAACAAAAGCTCAGCTTCCGTCATGCCTTTCACATGTAGAAGGACGCTACGTGTCACAGGGCAATCAGTTTATGCCCTCACGGCACATGTCAGACAAGACATATCTGCATGCTCTGAGGGAGCGCACCCGTGACCGATGCTGTACAAAGGCAACGCTGCCTTTGACTCTTCAGCCGACCTGGAATTCGATGGTGCAACTGTACAAACTACATTGACTCGGACGATTCCTGTAGGCTCACGTTGCACCCACATGCTTACTTGAAGTTGGGAACTGTGTGAGGCGAAAGCCTTCCATGATTGCCGTCCATGACACCACTGCCGCTTCCAAAGCTTCCAAGTCAGCTACAAGCGATGAAAATCACTGTTGTGTTGCAGCAGCGAAGGTGCATTCTGCATTTTGCTACTTGGCTTGTTGCGGCACGATTTCACTGGCATTAGGTCTTGCATGGCCTTGTCCTGCACATGCGCCACGAACACTGCTGATTCGCACCATATAAACCATCGAAGAAAGTGCCGTCCCAACGGTTTGTTGATTTAGCAAGCATTGATACTTTGCGAATCTTGTTCCATGCAGTATCTTTCGGGTTACTATAGGTGAGCTTGATCTACTGGGTCAATCGAAGAACAGCATTTCAGAATTGGACATCGTCCCTGCTGCGGAGGCTCTTTGTCTCGAAGATGCGGAACTGTGCTGCGAATCTCATGTGCTGTAGTACTGTAGCGTGGCGGCATCGTGTCACGCGGCGAGAGCACCCCCGTCACCTGTCCTCGGACTATCCTTGCCTTAACTGCAGCCCTCCACATTTAACGCCTAGAGGCATCCCGAGGGATCGCAGCAGCATGTACAGGAGCAGTGTGTCCTCGCCGTCTGTTCATGGACAGGCACAGTTCTGCAACAAATTATTGAAGAATCCCCACGGCATACGGAGTGCTTTTGATTCCGTCCTCGGCGACAATGATGACGGTGTCGCGGGATCCTCAGACTCTGCTAGCTCTGCTAGTTTTGTTCCGTGACCACAGGAGCTTCATGTCCGCAGCGACTCAAGGCTTTCCGTCACAGGAATAAAAAAAATCGAACTTCCTCTATGGCACCTTCGGGCTGACAGCTCCGGGCACCGGTCCGCGACCATGCCACGTGAAGAAAAGCCATGTCAGTAACGTTAACACAGCCCGAAGAATGACCATCCTATCTTACTCTTTGTGCTTGTGCTCTCACTGCACCTACAAACGTAGCTTTTCACCTGACCGTAAGCCGCTGGACCTTCTTCGGGCGCCTGGAAAAACTGCAGAAAGCCGGCCTGAGTAACGACACAGCGCAGGAAACCAGGCGTCTCACAAGCAGCAGCGCGAGAAGCATTGGCAGAGCCTCCGGATGCTCCGCGATGCTATCCGGAAAGAGTTGTGGCACCTTTGAGCACTGCCCAAGGCTGGCCAACGCTTCACAAGCCACAGCCTTTTTCCATGGCATGCCAATGAATCCGAGCTGCGGCTTTGAACTTGCCAGCCAGCGCCGCAGCTGTCGATTGCGCGCTGCTTGTGGAAGCAACCTCGCGAAAAAAAGCCACTTGCTTTCAAGGTGAAGCCGGCTGCAGGGTGCGTGGCATTCTGCAGTCTTTTGAGGCTCAGACAACTGCCTTTCCGGACCTGCGGCAGTCTCACCGCTAGCTGCGGTGGCATCCCAACAATTTCAAGAGAAGCTGAGACGGCAGCATCATATACCCGCTCAGGCTTTTCACGTGATCTGCAACAGATTGTATCTGCTGACTTATCTCGGCACCGGAGCCTGACACAGCAATGCAGATTGATGGCTGAAATGTCCGCATTCAAAGCATCGCAAAAAGGGCAAGAGGGAAGCCGAAACCCAGGATGAGGCTACGCATCACTGATCTCTCGCGCGGGATTCCACAGCAGCAAGGCATGTCAGAGCCGCAGATTCGGCTCACAGCTTAAATCAAACTGCCAAGGCCTTGGCCGCCTGCTTGTCTCACCTTACATCAATCTGTGACCAGCAGCTGTGCATGTGTGAAGCCTGGCATGTGTCTACTGTCCCCACGTGCAATGTCACAGTCTTCTGCACTGTGGTAAGCCTTTCCGCATTTGGGAGTTTGCCTGGTCAACTGGGTATGCTGAGATCCGTGACTAAGACCAGCATGCGGCCGCCAAACTTGTGCCGCTCTGGGCCTGTGGAGGGTACGGAACATGCTGCAACTGCTGCTTCTTCGCTGACTCTGCTTCGCAGCCTCCTCCTTTCCACGCAGACATGTCAGCACCTGGGCCAAAGCTGAAAGTGGATTGGCATGATTGGCAAGCACTGCCCTGTCCCTGCATCCGCTGTGACCGATCTTTAACGATCTTGTAAATCGAATGGACAACAATTCCCATATGTGCATGCAGCATCTTACCACAAAGCTACATTGACAGCTAAGGGTACAGCCTGTGACATTCTTCCACGTGATTGCCTGCGGACGCCGCTGCCACGTCACGACAACATCAATGCAACACAGGATGTTGCTGAGTTTCCATGGGCTCGAAGTTAAAGCTGGGAATTTAGAAAGCATGCCCTTCCCAATTTAAAGCTCACGGAAAAGGCACCTTTAGACTCGGAGCCCAATGTCTGCCAGATCATGTCGTCCATGCTACAGGGCATCTCGGGGTTTGGATGTCAGCTACGCCAATCGCGAGTACGACTGCCCAGCCAAGGCTGGCCTGACTATCCAAAAAAGCCCAGGCTATGCCGGAAAAGTGCCCAAGCCTCCATTTCACAGATCTCAGTATCTTGACACTACATGAACAATATCGATGCACAGCGCCGTTGCATGGAACACTTGGGCAGAAAGGTGTACAATTTATGTGCAGTTGGACGAAGACGGCTCTTCCCATGCGTGCCCATCCGAAGCCCAGAGCTTGGTACGATGCCGAGAGCTCAAAGGAACGCACAATCCTCGACTTGCTCCTCCGAAATGTCAGAGCCGAAAGCTTCTATTCTTCACGCTACGATTCAACTCGCTTTCCCTTCGACGTGTGGCCTGCCCAAAAAAGTAATCCGCTATTCATGCCTTCCAGCCACATGACACTCTGAGGAACCCACCGTGTCTGCAATGTGTGCAGACGCTCCAATAGAGACCACCTGTCACTATAAGGGGCGAGCGCACGCATTGGCTGCAATTCGAGAGCAAATCGGACGAAAGTCGGTCTCTCTTTCGTGCTTGCTTTCTTTCTTTCTAACGGTCTGTCTTTAGTTCGTTCGTTCATTATTTCGTTCTCTCTCGCCTTCCTTTCCTCATTTATTGCTTTTTGTCATTGTGTCTTTCTTTCTGTCGTTCTTTTGCTGCTCAGTTTTTCATTTCTTTCGTTCATCCTTTCTTTAAGCAAGTCTTTCTTTCGTGCGTTATTTATTTGGTCCGTTCTTTCATTTCGTTCTGTATTTGTTTCCTTTGAAATTTAGTTCCCTCTTTTCTCTCTCCTCCAACTTCTTGCGGGTTCCGTGGTTCTTTCTGTCTGTCGTTCTTTCTTTGTCGCGTGCCGCCCCCTTCCTCAAAAATGAAAAACAGGGTGCCCTTCACCCTCCCACAAAGTCGTGCTCGTGATGCTTGTGCTTGTCAACAGTCGGAAAAGACGCCTGCGGTGAACGTGAAACAGTCTTAGGCAATGCTGCTGTCCTCATTTGCGCATGTTGCCCAATGATAGCAGCTTGTGCTGACCTGTTGAGGGGGGGAGGCGGCGGCGGGCCTCTCCCCCCCTCCGCCCTCTTCGAAAAAGCGGAATAGGAGCTAGGGCCCCTTGAAGTCTCGCTTGACCCAAACCAAGTCTGCAAACAACAACTCCCGCAAGCTCCGAAGGAACGAGCTTTCGTGATTTGTCTCATGCCAGCACACACCGACACACAGCCCTGACGTGCGAGGAAGCACTAGCTAGGACATTGAATTCCAGCCTTCTTGGTACCGAGGGAGCTGACATCCACTCGAGTAATCGAAGCATGGCGGAGATGGAAAAGAGTCCAAGCCTTCAAGTACTCTCAACAATGAATGCTCTGGATGCACTGCTCCACATTTTCGATGCCTGAGCAGCTCGTTCGATTGGCACACCTGCAGCACCTCATTAGCGCTACGCCGGGAAGCTGGAGAACCAACACTGGCTGCCTGCTTTTCCAGTTTCTCCGAGAGCAGCACGCATAAGCATATACCTTGCATCTGCAAGTGCTGGGTTGGACCGAAGCAGGCGGGAACGCACATCCAAAAGCCAAGCTGCAGGATGATGTTGTTGTGAGCAACTATAACGAGGGTGTCAGAATCACTCGCCTGGCAGTGGCCAGATCTCAAGGTCCGCCGCGACGAATGCGCACTTTTGAAGAACATGATCCCATGCTGGTGCCTCTGGTGTAACAAACAAGCGGTTGAACACATCTTCGGCGCGGAAAGGCTTGTTGGTTGGATCCTAGGCGCAGCAGCAAGAATCACCCTGCAGTATCATACCTCCAAAGAATGCATGTCTCCGTACTTTCCCGAGGCTCTGCAGCCAGCGGCTTGGTGTGTGCGCGGACGGATGACCCAAACGAGACGCTGTCCTTTCTTGATGCGTTGAGGGCAGTGCAGTCTCACGCAGCAGGTCGGCATTCCTGGGCGAGTGGACACAAACTCTGCTGTCTGAAGAGGCCCGGAAGTGCTTAAAGGCTGTGTTTTGCTGTCAGTAAGGGCACGGAGGTCTCCAAAGGAACCGCACAAAAGCTCCGCCAAGACTCCACACCTCCAGGTCCTGGACGTGAACGGGCAGCTTGGCTGCAGTTTCACGCGCTCGCCTGTCTCCACGCCCCGAACACTGCGGCCGAACAGCTGGCGACTTCTCTTATGTGCAAGCTTCACACTCTGCTGGCACTAGAGTGGCAACGGAAAGATCCATGTCCCTCGCCGGATCATCGAGCAACCTGGCCTGCTGGTGCTATGCAGCAAGGCACGCTTCGAGGGCAACTTTCCTGCGGCAAACAACCTGAGCGGAAATCTGACCAGCCGAGCACATGGACACGGCTGCAGTTTGGAAAGACGCAAGCTTCACTCGTGTAGGTGGACAGGTTTACTGACACCTGTCCCCTTCAGTGCACTCGTCCGTTTAAATGAGTCCGTCTCGATGGGCTGTCGAAGGTTCTGAGCGCAATGCTGGCTGATGAAACGCGCTGTGTCCTCGTCAAGGCGGCATCATTGCACACTGCACTATGCTACTCAACAGGCACATGCTTCTCTTCTCCAGCTGTCCTCAGCCTGCTTGTGGCCATGTTGGGTGAGCTCCTTCAGCTCATCTCGTTCGCCTTCATGGCAGCATTGGCCATGACGTAGCATCAGGATCACTCGCCGACCTTGTCAGGGTAAATGCAGAGAAACCAAGGACCAAAGAAACACGCACAGAATCAGCCCATCATCACTGCATGCATCAAGCCCACAAAGATAGAGGTGCCGGTTTGTTGGTCAAGATCGGCTTGGGGCTTGGTCGCAAACTTCTCTGCTCGTGTGTCAGTGAAGGGAAAGGGGGCGGTGGTGGTTGTGGTGGTGGCCGGTGGTGCTGGCGGATGTGGAGGTGGAGGTGAAGGTGGTGGTGCTGGTGCTGGTGCTGGTGCTGGTGCTGGTGCTGGTGCTGGTGCTGGTGCTGGTGCTGCTGGTGCTGTTGGTGCTG
>CAJNJA010014485.1:0-11827 GCA_905231915.1 Symbiodinium necroappetens | reverse complement strand
ACCGGATTAAAGACAATTAGTGCTGGCATTCCCTATCATTATCACTCAGTAAGGATTGAGGCTATTGTGTTTGGCAGATACTGCAAACCCCAAACCCCAAACCCAAAACGCAACACTTTAAATATAAAACCCCTTAACCCCAAACCGCTAAACCCTTATCCCAAAGCCCCAAAACCAAAACCCGAAACCACACCCTGCAGTTACACTAAACCCCTAAAGCCCCCAAACCCAAACCCCTAAACCATAAAGCCAAAACCCCAAATTCCTAAACCCCTAAACCCAAAGCCCCTACACCACTAAACCCTAAAGCCAAAACCCCAAAACCCTAAACCCAAAACCCTAAACCCTGAAGCCAAAACCCTAAACCCCTAAACCCTAAACCTCTAAGGCCGAATAAACCCTCAGAGATTCCCCAGAGAACCCAATACCCCTTAATTAAGGAATAGACCTTAAATCATAATGTCAAGGCGCCTATAGCTTAAGGAATATACCTTAAAGCATAGTATTAAGGCCACTATAACTTCAGGTATACACCTCAACTCGTAATATTAAGGCCCCTATGATCAAAGGTATATTCCTTTATTAAGGGTTATTGGGCTCTCTGGGTTCCGCTTCGAAGACCGAAGTTGCCTGCAACGTAACCATAGGCAGAAGTTTGTGGAAGTGCGCTTCCGAACTCCGATTTGGGGTTTGGGGTTTAGGCTTTCTACCCTGTAGGCTCCTCAGTAGTTCCTTTTTTTGGGATTACCTTAATAGGATTCTAAACATAAACCATAAAAATGAGCTACTCAGGAGGCTATGGGAATAGAGTTTCGGGCTTCGAGTTTTAGGGGCTTCGGGTTTGGGCTTGTAGGCTTGACGGTTTAGGGTGCGGGTTTAGGGCTAAGGGCTTGGGCCTTTCGAGTATACCGGGCCCTGTAGCCCAAATCCCAAAACCCAAGGCATCAACCCTAAACCCCCTAAACCCCCTAAACCCTAGACCCTAAACCCTAAATGCACTAAACCCTCAACCCTAAGCCCCCTTAACTCCTAAACCCCAAGCCCTGCGCGAACTTGAAAGTTTTGGCCCTCAGCCCTACGCCGAAACGTGCAGGCTCCAGCGCCTTCATCAAACCGCACCCAGAGAACCCAATACCCCTCAATTAAGGAATATACCTTAAATCATATTAGTAAGGCCCCCATAATTTAAGGTATGCTCCTGAATTAAGGGGTATTGGGCTCTCTGGGAACCTTAACTCCAAATAGCCCACCTGCACCGGCCTAATTACCATTTTAAGGCTAAGATAATAACCAAGAAGGACCCCCCCAAACAAGAAAAAAACAAGTTGTGCTTCTTAGGGCTCAGGCAAAGCCTACTTGGAGGGTCGGGGGACTTAGTGGGTAGTTAGTTTTTCGAAGTGTAGGTATCATGACGCCAATTGAGGTACTTACTGAGTCCCCAGACGAAACACGTAAGCCTTGAAATGGAACCCTGCTAGAACCATCCTAAACCGTACCCTAAGACCCCCTAAACCCTAAACCCTTAACCCTAAACCCTAAACAATAAACCCTAAACCTAAAACCGTAAAACCCTAAACCCTAAACCCTACAAACCCTAAGCCCTAAACCCTAAAGAAATTGAGCGCCCGGTGTCCGATCGAGACGATATTGGCAAAGTGGAACCCATCCTCGTCACCTCAGCTGCGGCACAACGGTGGGCTCTTTAGGAATTTAGGGTTTAGGACTTTAGGGTTTAGGGGCTTAGGGCTTTAGGGGTTTAGGGTTTAGGGTTTGGGGGTTTGGGGGTTTAGGGCAGGTTTAGGGGTCAAGGTCAATACGCATGAAGCTGGTGGTCAGCGGTACTTCCGTGCTCGAATGCACCTGCAATGTCCTCATATTGGCGTTTGCCAGGAGAATCCAGATACCTACAGTACCTTTAGTAAGACCCCGCTTCCCACATACCTTTTTGTGAAGTTTCCCATCCAGGATGTGGGCTTGCGGCGTTTGTGGGGCTCAGTTTACCAATTCCTGAGGCAATCGGGCTCGCGCTTGCCCGCGACAAAACTCTACATATGCCACAAAACTTCTGTTGGCAAGGGATCTAATTGGAAGCACTGTTGACTTGCCAGCTCTGCTTTCCGAACATGATCGAGGAAGCGACTCTGTCTAGCTACAGTACTGGTCCAAAGCAGAATGCAGGGTTATGGTAGGATTAGTATGAATTATGATTTGGGAAAGTATCCCCCCCCACAACAGCACGAGTATTACCCCTAAACCCTGAATCCTTTGAGTGGCGATTCTTCGCACCCATCATCCTGCCAAGTAGTCTCTTACTCGATCGCTAGCTAAGCACCCCGAGGGAATCCTATCCAAAAGCAGCGCAGCCTTTCTCAACCTCCTGGGTTTAGGGTCTATAGGGGTTTAGGGTTTAGCCTGTCCCATTTTGTCACTAGTACTTCGAAGACCTATAAGGTGTCCGAATCAAAGAATCAGCAAATAGTGAACCCAATTCAGGCGGCAGTGGTACCTCTAAATACAACCTGCTGGCTCATGCGCACCTAATCCTCCGGGTATGCCTGAAGCAGCCACAGGCACTGCAGTGCGCCGAATCGAACAAACAAAGCTGGCAACGTAGTCCGCTTGCCTCATCCAGGAAAACATTATATGAGAAAGATTATCCCTAATGTCAGGGCCTTAGCAATTAGAAATATACTTCCAATAAGGAACCCCCAAAATCAACATAGGTTTTGGCACTTGCTTATTTAGGCCCCCACCTACATTATACGACTGTTGTTAGGATTCTGGGCTCCAGGTCTAGGGGGCATTGACACGAACAGGATCCCCTGAACATAATTATTTTTGGGGGGTGGGGGGGGTGCGAACGAGATCTCCCGAATCAGCTCCTGGGGGGTGGCAAGCGGATCCGGGGCTCCCGGATGAGCCGAAGCGGCTTAGAGTCCGAGGGTTTCGAACCTACCTACCTGCCTGCCTACCTACCTTCCTATCGACCTGCCTGTCTGCATGCCTACGTATACCTCCCGTCTCCTGCCTACCCACCCACGCAGCACACATACGTACCTACATGGGTCCCCACATACCTATACATCGATCTACATACCCACCGACTTACATACCTAGATACCTATGCAATTGCCGACCGACATATACATACCAGTACCGACCTACATGCAAATCTACATACCAAGGGACATGCAGAAATAAATACGTGCAGACAGACAGACGGACGGACAGACAGACGGACAGACAGACAGACAGACAGACAGACACACAGACACACAGACAGACACACACGTGCATACACACACACACACACGCACACACACCACAAACCACCCACACACACACACACACGCACACACACACACACGCACACATGTACGAACGCATGCATGCAAGTCTAGGTCGCATCTTGCCTCGTACCAGCCGAAGAGGTACAGCACAAAGCATGTCTGCTGAGGTGCATCCTGTCGATACTCACGGGATTTCAGGTGTTCCTACTTATTTCCCAAAAGAAACTGAATGAGACGACGAAAAGGCCAGACCCTGCTCTTTGACCCTTGTCGTTCGGATCACACCACCCAGCGCTCGTGGTGCGCCTTCTGGTATTTTAGAGAACACACGTTGTGTGCTTAGGCGGTATTAGGTGGAATTATTCTTTCGTGGTAGGGGTCAGTGAATCGAGCCTAAAACCGCCGTCAAAAACAACTCAACCATTAGACTCCAGATAGGCTCCGGTGACTTGAACCATCGGTGATTTTATCACCTTGAACTCCATAAACACCCACAGTAACAATGGTAGTAAGCCGCTGGGGGCTCAGATGCCTACACCGTCACATTTGGGAGGATCTATAGGCAGAAGATCCCTGAATGACTTCCCATGATACCAAGTTGGAGGTTCTACTTTCAGAAACCTCGTGCAATGCCCGTCCAGGATCTGGAACCCACGCCTGACACCCTAAACCCTAAAATCTACAGCTAAGGGCAGGCGGATCCACTGGCGGTCCTGCAGGAAGAACTTGATGATCACGACCATGTGAAACCTGTCTTGTCTTTTGGAATAGTAGTAGAATAGTAGTAGAGTAGGCCTGGCTGACCTCTGAATGCCTCCTAACAGTTAACCCTTCAGCACATTATGGTTCATATGGAAAGGCAAAGAGTTAAAGTCCTAAGAGTAAACCAGAAGAACGCCAAATAGTCGTCGTGACTGTTCAAGGCGTGCGTACACGACCCTGGGCTTTGGCTGTTGCTGATGGCCTGTCAAGTCTGTACTTGGGTGCATGCGCAGCCCTGCAAAAAAGCAGGGTGCTGGGTTTACAGATGACTCGAAAAAGGAATCCATATTATTTTCTATAGATGCCGACTATGGTACTTTAGCAAGAAGCCTTGTATCTCCTCGGTCCTGGAAGTTAGTTCAATGTCGAGGCTTCCTCTACGTAGCTTTACATACCTCAGCCCTAAAAACTCCAGACACTCAATTCGCAAGCAAGCAAAGCTTAAACCTCACACCACACCTTTAGTTCAATGGCAGACCTGAAAAATCACGTCCATCGCGGATGCATGGATTTCAAGGCAAGACCCTGTGAGAACGACGCGCACGGGGCCGGTGAACCATACCACTCAGTTTACGGTGCCGGTTTCATACTTGGAGGGTCGTAGGTGGGTGATAAGCAGAGTTACAAGTGCCCCTAAAGGGGATCCTCAATGGGGTTATGATACTTATAACTCTGTAGAACACCTACTAATCCCTAAACCCTAAACCCAAAAGCCCTCAACCCTAAACCCTAAACCCAAAAGCCCTAAACCCAAAAGCCCTAAACCCTAAGCCCTAAACCCTTGTAAGGGAACCCGCAAATGGGCGTTTGGGGTCATGATACTTAATATAGGGGCCTCAATAGTTAGAATAGGGTTTGGGGGTATATTTTCCTATAACTATAATAAGGAACCCGTGAAACCCTATTCCAATTAAGGCCCCTACATTAATTACAACTCTGTAAGCTAGGAGGCTCGAGGCTGCCGACGAAAAGCTACCCGGATATGGTGGGACAGAGTTTCGATTTCGGGTGGTCAGAGTTCAGGATTGGCCCCTGCCCTAAAGGTTCTAGGGCTGGTCGGAACACTTTGGTGTCGACCTTCCTCCATGTGGGGGTTTGGGGGTTGGGGTTTTAAGGTTTGGGGATCTGCATGTTTGGGCGCCTTCGGATTCAGGGTAGCTTGCTTGGTCGCAAGATCCCTGTTCTAGTCTGCAGATACGGAGAGTGGACTGCCAAGCAACAGCCCGTGATTTTCTGACCTACCTGCGGACGCAAGACTCAAGGGGCGTTCGTTGAAAGAGCCGTTGCATTGTTTCTGACTTCCCATAGGCCCCTAAGTAGTTCCTTTTTGTGGTTTATATTTAGATCCTATAAGGTAATCCCGAAAATGGGATAAAAAGGGGCCTAAGACTTGCCACTATCCAAGTCCTGCGACCGTTTTTCCCCGGCACCACCCCGACCCAAGTATGGTGGGAGCTGACGTGGCGACCTGGAAATAGAAGTACACCCCAAAGAACCTACCTGTTTTAAGGACTCAGATAAGGAAATCCTAATAAGGAGCCCTAATAAGGGAAGTTCTTTGGGGTCCAGGTAGGGTTTAGGGTTTAGGGTTTACCCTACGGCTCAAAATAGCCCAAAAGCCTTATATAGTATGGTCTTTGGGCCCAGAAGCCTTAACCTTAGAGCCTTAGGCTAAGAAAACACCGGCAACTTTGTGCAATAAGTTGTGCAGCATTACAAAATCACAGCCAAGCCTCGTGACACTACATAGCTTCAACCTAAAACCACAGGAAGCTCTATGAACAACTGCATGCAAAAATAAATTCAGCCGCAAACCACTTTATCCCGCCACAAACAGACGAAGGAAGGCACCTCCTGACATTCACGTTGCGAGACTCCAACATCTGGTACACGGCATAGACCTTTCCAGCTGTGAAATTATGTGTGTGTGTATATATATACCCAAAACCCTAAAGCCCTAAACCCTAAAGCGTAAATCCTAAAGCCTAAAACCCTAAACCCTAATCTACAGTGACAGTACGTTGTACTTTGCAACCCGAAAACCCTAAAGCCCAAACCTTAAACCCTAACACCTAAACCCTTAACCCGAAACCCTAAATCCTAAACCCTAAAACCTAAACCCTAAACCTAAACCCTAAACCTGAAACCTAAACCCTCAACCCTAAACCCTAGCTACTCCAGACCCTGAGGGCTGGGTTCCCCGAAGGATTAGGGGAGCCTCACGTGGTGGGGTTTGTATGATCCCAGAGAACCCAATACCCCTCAATTACGGAACATACCTTGAATTATAGGGGCCTCAATATGATGATGTACGGCAATTCCTGAATTAAGCAAAGGGATCCCCTACAAACATGCGTGGCGGCTCCTTGGATCAACAAAAGCCCTATTTTAGCGGCCTTCATGATTGGAATAGGGGTTTTGCGGTCCTTTATACCATAATTGTAAGAATGAGCCCCCAAAATAAGATAGGCAATTATTGAGGCCCCTATATTATACTTTACTAAATGGCTCCAGTAATGAAGCTTCCAAGTTCGAACATGCATTTGCATGCTCCTAGGTGATCCCTTAAACCTACAAGCCTAAAACCCTGTACCGCAGAGTACAGTTCTAGGGCTAAGGTTTGAGGTGTAAGTTGGTCGTTCAGTTTGCACGAACTTAAGTCACACAACAAAGGTTTACTACGCCTGACCTATATCTACAATCTCGAGCTCTATCACAACTATCTGGGCCGAGAGGACTTCCCACGCAGAACCGTTGGGTTTAGGGTTCAAGTTCCGGCTTATAGGGTTTAAAGCGAAAGGCAATATTGTTTGGGTACCAGGGTGCAATAATTCGTGGCACTATTCCCTCTTACTGTCTAGATGAAGAAACTCACGTCCGTTGAGATATACGAAAACCCTATTCCAGATATGAACGCCCCGATACAAAACCTTTAGACCCTGCTACGTCGGGAACTGTGAAGTTGGGATGCATCGTGGGCAAGAAGTGCTGTGCACACCCGCTGAAGTCGCCCGAGAAGAGGGCAAGGCAATGTCTGCATTTCCATTGCTTGCATTTCTTTGATGCCAGAATGCTGACATCTTGTCGTCCTGGTAAAGATCGTTTTCGCATGTTCGTCTCACCTGGAGCCACTGCAACCAGGTGCTTAAAGACCACGACTGCCTCGCGATTACCCCATCATCCCTTCCTCAGACCGGAGCTCCCGACGAGGGGCAGGTGCACAGAGTTCGTGCCTCATGCAAGAGTGTCAGAGGATGCTCGTGCGTCCTGCGGGTGTCTCAATTCCCTTGCCCGGATTCAACAGACACAGAACTACTTTGCACAGGACGTCCATGTATGGTGGCAGCTTCTGTCTGTCTACATTTGGGAAGGGTATACACAGCTAATGACAATAACAATCATCATCATCATCACTATCATCATTATCATCATCAGCAGGTTCAACAGAAGGCAGCGGGGCTCGACTAACTTGGTTGGGTCGAAGAGGTAGCGACCGCCTCCAAGCCCTAAATCCCAAAACCCTAAACCGAGCTGAAACACTAATGTAGGGGCCCTAATAATTAGAACAAGGCTTTGGAGGTTCCTTATTATAAAAATAGTATATATTAATATACCCCCCAAACCCTATTCAACTTTTTTAAGGCCCCTATCTTACATCCCTAAACCCTAAACCCCTAAACCCCAAAACCCGAGACCCTAGACCCTAAGCGAACCCTTACACTGCGTCACACCAGGGGTCCCGGCTGATGCTGCACCGACGAGAAGGAAGAGTCCCAGAAGGAAGCGGCACCTCAGGGGTTGGGGTTGAGGAGGTAAGGTTTAGGGGTTGAGGGTCTAAAGTTTAGGGTTTAGGGTTCAAGGTCTAAGGATTTAGGGGTTTAGGCACCTCGATCTCTGACTTGAGGTATTTTAGAGAATCAAGAGCCTAGAGAATCTAGGGCTCAAGGATGTGAGCCCTAAGCCCTAACCCTAAACCCCTATGTTTTCAGGTTTAGTCTAAGGCTCAAGGATTTTAGGCCTAGGCCCTAAACCCTAAACCCTTTAAGGGTTTTCAGGATTTGGGATTGTCTGGGGTTTTCTGGTGGTCTTAGGCCTTCCCGGGTTTTTGGGTCGTAGCTTTTCCGGGTTGCGCTTGACGATTTGCGGCTGCGACTTCTTCCTTGTTTGTCGCAGTTCAAGGTTTAGGGTTTAGGGGTTTAGGGTTTCAGGGTTTAGGAAGTTTAGGGATCTACGGTTTGGGGGTTGCTGTTGCTGCTCATGGTTTAGGAAGTTTAGGGATCTGCGGCTTGGGGTTTGGGGCTTTGCTGCTTCAGGTTGTGGTTTCTTGGTCTTCAAGTTGTTGTCAGGGTCCTGGGTTCAGGTTTCCACGGTTAAGACTTGTTCTTTTATCATGGGCTTCTTTCATTCAAGCTACGATGGAAAAGAACACATTTTCTCATATACTCCAAGTCTGGCAACCTTACTTAAGCCCCAAACCCAAACCCGCAACCCGTACCAATATCCCAAAACTTAGTTGCTGACTTCATAAGCACATTACGGTGTACACTTTCAGTCCTATAAGTTACCTAAACCCTAAACCCTAAACCCTTAATAAGGGATCCTAGTACCCCAAAAAGTTTAAAGTGTAGTAATTCGGCTACTACGACGAAATACTACGCCCTGCAGACTGATGGCCCGAAGCCAGAGAAGACATCTTCTGTGTCGTCTCCGACTTGCCCGTTAATCCTCTTTTTTGCTTTTTTAAGGCCTTTTTCTGCAGTGACATGTCCACAGAGAGCCCCATAATCCGGGTTTAGGGTTTAGGGTCCAGGTTTGGGGTTCAGGGGCCTACTTGGAGACTCAGGGGACTGAGGAAGTAGGGATATAGGCAGGGTAACTATAGTTGTATCAGGTTACACCTACTTTTTCTCCCTAACTACGGTACTAAAAACCCGACCTACTAAGTCCCATGATCACGCCCGACCTACTAAGTCCCATGATCCTCCAAGTCCTTTGTACATCTTTGGCGAAAGTGCAGGATCTGCAGACTTGTCGCCATGATAGCACCCCCTTTCACGGAGAGTTTAGACAGCAATGAACTCTCCAAGCACACCAACCGTGCCAGATGATGTCGAAGCCTAAACCCTAAACCAAGTCCTTACTAGTACCTCATCTTACCTCTGAGACTTAAGCGCTGAACCGCAAGCCACGGAGGCATGAAGGCCTCGAAATCCTTTCCCTAGAAGCCTCGAAACCTGAAGACCAGTGCATTCCTTCAGACCCTTGAATGAAACCCTGAGACCCCACGCCCAAAAAGGTACAAAAACACAACAACCAACCCAGAAAGCAAGAACAACAACACCTAAATCAAAACTGGAGACAAATCACCAGCAAACAAACCCTAAAGCCTTACAAACCTAAACCCCAAAATTCAAAACCCCAAACCCAAAAGCCTAAATGGCGGACCCAATCTCAGCGGCGGACCAGGCCAAGGCCCGATGGCTGCGACCCTGGTGCTGCTGGTTGAAGGCCTTGCGGGCTTTTCGGGGGTCAGGGCAGGTCTCCTTGGGTTTTGGGGGCTTTAGGGTTTGATGGTTGAGGGCTTCAGGGCTTTAGGGTTTAGGGTTTAGGGCTTTTGGGGTTTAAGGCCCTGGAGTTTCGGCAGGTTTTGGGGTTTTAGGGTTCTAAGGGTTCCTAAGAGTCCCTTCGTAAGGAGGTCCAACGGGTTCCTCCACGAGTTCCTTTAAGGATTCTATAGCTTAGTTGCTGAGTTCATAAGCATATAGTCTTTAGGGTTTTAGGGTTTGGGGGTTTAGAGTTTTAGGGGTTTACAGTTTAGGGGTTTAGGGTTTAGGGGGCGTAGGGGCCTCAGTTGCTGAGTTCATAAGCATACAAGTGTACACTTTCAGTTCTATAATGGATCATCTTGTCCCAAAAAAGTTTAAAGTGTAG
Organism: Symbiodinium necroappetens; assembly: GCA_905231915.1. Lineage (NCBI taxonomy): Eukaryota > Dinophyceae > Suessiales > Symbiodiniaceae > Symbiodinium > Symbiodinium necroappetens. Next base: position 1,844 of record CAJNJA010014485.1, on the reverse strand, counting down.
TAGTTCAGCTTTTAAGATAATTGAAAGCCGTGCGGCCAGGGATTCGGGAGTTTAGGAGCCAGATGCACACCCAGAAGGCCAATTAGAGCCTTTGAACTGTCCAACGTATAGCACCATGATGAGCCAGATGCACACCCAGAAGGCCAAATGTCCGATATAGCCAAACAGTGGAAGTGCTAATGCTGGCCAGCTACACTACACTCATCGAGTCTAGTGCAACTAGACAGATCCAGAAGCGATACTCCAACCCGACCTTCGGAAGCTTCTCCGTCAGGTTTTTCATCTGACCGATGAAGTCTTCATCGAGAAAACAATGAAAAAACCTGAAATTCAGGCGATACTCCCAAACATCTCCCGCAATGTGCAGAAAGACGTGGAATTTCGGAATCACCTTGTAGCGAGGGTGGCCACGATCAATTGAAAGCTTCAGGAGCTGCCTGTAGAGCTTCAGGAATGCCAGCGCCGCCTCGTGGATCTCACGAGCCTGATCTTCGCTGAACAGCCGAGGCGCCCTTTCCGCCCTGTCGAAAAAACAAGCCAGGCACTCTGAAGTTGCCGACACCATCCGGGCCGTTTCCAGGAGCCCCTTGAGGGCGACCGAAAGAAACAGCAACATCAGTCTGCCATTCCACGCCTTCAACTTCAAGATGGGGTAGACCCCGTGCTCCAGCTCAAGTTGGCCAGCGGTCATCGTTGCCGCTGAGTGCCTTGACGATTTTGCTTGCAGACTGTTGGAATGATGATCTGACCAGTTCTTGACGGCAGCTACACGGAAGGGCCTGGCAATCGTAGCTTAGCCGGGTTTTAGGGGCGTAGGGCTTTAGGGGTTCTGGGTTTTAAGGCCTCAACGATCGAAGCACAGAAAAAGTTAGCTCCTTAAAGTGGGGTTTAGGGTTTGGGGCTTTGGGTTTAGGATTTGGCGTGTACGGTTTGGCGTTTATGAGGGTTCAGGGCTTTTGACTCAGGCCTCTAAACCCTAAACCCCTAAAGCCTAAACCCCAAACCCAAAACCCCTAACCCCTGAACCCCTAAACCCCTAAACCCCTAAACCCTAAACCCCTAAGACCCTAAACCCTAAATCCGAAACCCTAACCCCTTAACCCTAAATTCCCACCCGGCCTGCTTGGGCCGTTCCCACTCATTACTAGGGTGGTCAGACACTGAAGAAACACGTCAGCCTTTACACCCACACTGGGTCAGACAATGGAAGGAGTGTATGGAGAATGGAGGAATAGAGCTCTCCGCCGGGCTCTTCCCGTACATCGAGAGGCACGGCTCTGCCTCAAGACGCCTCAAGGAGCCAGGGAGCCCCAGGACCTTGTGGGAGCTTCCCCTTGGCCTCCCCATCCCGAACCCCGCCAAGCCCTTCCTGCCCTTGGAGGAAAGGTTGCACCTTGAGGTGGGAATTGAGGGCGCGGCCCTAAACCCTAACAGGAAGTAATTTGGGTGGTAGCCTGTGACTTCTCACAGCGGGTGGGAACAAGTGAAGAAGTCCCAGTTGCGATGGACGACATCATGCGTGGGTCGCTGGGCGCAGGATGCGCCGCCACCCACAGATCCCTGGGGTGGCGCCATCGGTGCTTGGATTTTCAGCCCCCGCGCAGGAAGATGCTCTATACCCTAAACCCCTAAACCCTAAACCCCCTAAACCGCTAAACCCTAAAACCCTAAACCCCTAAACCATAAACCCAAAATACACAAAACCCCTCAACCCCTAAAACCCTAAACTCCTAAACCCTAAACCCCGAAACCCTAAACCCCTAGACCCCTAAACCCTAAACCCCTAAAACCCCTAAACCCCTCAACCCCTAAACCCTAAACCCTTATAGATCCCGTCAAAGGAA
>CAJNJA010014484.1:1880-12175 GCA_905231915.1 Symbiodinium necroappetens | reverse complement strand
CCCTAAACCCGAAACCCTATAGATCCCTTTAAGGAACCCTAGAGACCCATTTAAGGAACCCCTCAACCCTAAATCCTAAGCCCGTCCAGGCCTTGGCAGGCCTCCGCCTATGCCCCTCGCTGTTGCATGTCAGGGGGTAAGGGTTCTCGGTTTAAGGTTCAGGGTTCCAGGGGTTTAGGGTTTAGGGCTTTGGGTTTAGGGTTTAAGGTTCAGGGTTCCAGGGGTTTAGGGTTTAGGGCTTTGGGTTTAGGGTTTACGGTTTAGGGTTCAGGGTTTAGGGTTTAGGGCTTTGGGTTTAGGGTTGCGGGTGTTTAGGGTTTAGGGTTTAGGGTTAAGGGTTCAGGGTTTAGGGTTCAGCGTTTCGGTGTTCAGGGTAGGCTGTGCGGGTGTTCCGAATAGAGTTTGTGTTGGCTTCTATGTAGAGCAGCTCACTTTTTTTTGAAAGAGATCTAGTACCAACATGCAATTCAACAACAACGACGATGACTGCTAATGAAAGGGTGACAGTCGCAAACGCACACTCGGAGTCACGCGGGGTAGCCTTGCACATACCACCACTGCGAATTTGTCTTGTTCATCCACTCCTCCTCCTCCCTCCTCCTGGTGCTTTGGAAAATAACATGGCGGCTGAGGTAGGCACACTTCTCCCAAGTCCAAAGCCCCTTTACAGCCAGTCTCGGGGTTGAAGCTCAAAGTATTATTGAGCTGATGTGGTGGACGCCCAAAACCCTAAACCCTAAGCCCCAAACCGGAGTAGAGTTCAGGGTTTAGGGCTGGTTCAGAAGCCTGGCCTGAGGAGTACCTGGTTCACGATGTTTTCGGGCTTTGGATGCTCGTTCTGTGTCGTGGGACTGTTCAGTATTTGCTTTGACTACCCTAGACCCTAACCCCGAAACCCTAAACCNNAAACCCTGTTCTAATTATTCAAGCCCCTAAACCCTAAACCCTAAACCCTAAACCGTCCCTATTCTAACTATTCAAGCCCCTACATTATTCTAGTATATCTAGATACATCAAGAGGCCAAAAGAATAAGGTTAATATAGGGGCCTTTTGATAGGGTTTTGGGGCCCTTTATAGTATACTTATAAACTTATAGTAAGGAACCCCCCGAATAGTATTGATAATAATTTCGGCCCCTAGATTACACCCTAAACCTTAAAAACCAAACCCTAAACCCGACACCCCTGAACCCTAAACCCCTAAACCCCTAACCCCCAAACCTTAAAGCCTAAACCCTAAACCCCTAAACCCCTAACCCCTAAAACCCCAAAACCCCTAACCCCCGAACCCCTAACCCCCCAAACCTTGAAGCCAAACCCTTAAACCCCTAAACCCTAAACCCCTAAACCCCTAACCCCCAAACCTGAAAGCCGAAGCCCGAAGCCGTTAATGTAGGGGCTTTAATAATTAGAAAAGGGTTGTGGGGCATACTACACTGCAAAAATACTAATAAAGCCCCCAAAAACTATATTCTAAACCCTAAACCCTAAACCCTAAACCCTAAACCCTAAACCCTAGAACCCTAAACCCTAGAAACCTAAAACCTAAAACATAAACCCTAAACCCTAAAACCTAAAACCTAAAACCTTAAAACCTAAACCTAAAGCCTTAAAACCGTTATTCTAATTATTAAGGCCCCTACATTTAACGAGCTCAGGAGTCGCTTCCGGGTGTGGTGCGCGAGCGCCGGGGGAAGTGGAAGAAGGCTCGTGGCAGATGCAGGGTTTTTGGGTTGAGGGTTATGGGGTTTAGAGGTTTAGGCAGCGTTCTGGGTTTTTGGGGTTTGGGGTTTAGGGGTTCTGGGTTTAGGGGCTAATTATGGGTTGAGGGTTTAGGGGTTTAGGGATTTAGGGGTTTAGGGGTTTAGGGCGTTTACGGTCTAGGGGTTAATTATGGGTTCAGGGTTGAGGGTTTAGGGGTTTGGGGTTTAGGGGTTTAGGGCGTTTAGGGTTTAGGGGTTAATTATGGGTTTAGGGTTTTAGGGGTTTAGGGGTTGTGGGTTTAGGGGTTTAGGGTTCAGAGGTTTAGGGGTTTAGTGGTTTCGGGGCTTTAGGGGTTTAGGGGTTTTGGGTTTAGGGGTTTAGGGTTCAGGGTTTCGGGGTTGAGGGTTTGGGGTTTCGGGCTCCCTTCAGTCTGGATTCCGGGCTGAACTGGTAGGTAGAGGGCCTTCATAAGTACATAGGACTGCAAGGGGGATGCTATTTAATTAAAGGAAACTTGAGGTGGGGAGTTTAGGGTATATAGGGCTTCTATAAGGCTTCCATAAGGCGTCTATAACGGCAGCGATCTAACTGAAAATGTCTTAGAGCTATTGCTACCTGAACGATTCCGAGCCCTCTTATAACGAACCCTTCACACCCTCTTAGTTGGGGGTCTCCTCCCTCTTCAGAATATGGCTGATGATCTAAATTCTGCATTACCCATAATAAGGTATATACCATAGTTCCCATAGTTTAGGGTCCTTAACTATTAATTAGGTAATGCAGGACTTATATCATCAACAGTACGCCAGGTGCAGGCCACTGCACGTAAAAAACCCTAGACCCTAAACCCTGAACCCTAAACTCTGTTCAAGCTTCATGACTCATGCTTACGTGGTCCCGCCGCTTGCTCCCATCGGAAGGGCACCTCAAAACCTAAGAGCCAGAGACTGTGTAGTTTATTTCTGGTTCAGGGTAACTCAATAGGGTTTGGGGTTTAGGGTTTAGAGCTTCGGGCGGCAGCCACAGGCAGTGCGCCGCCGCGAGCGGCAGATGAAGGAGCTGAGCATTGGATTTGAGTTGACTCTCTTGGCTTAGGGATTAGGGTTTACGGATGGCGGGTTTAAGGGTTTCGGGTTTAGGGTATACGGTTTAGAGTTAGGCGCTCCTAGAGTATTTCATGTTGTGGCATGCTGGGCTGCCGTACTGGTATATAGTTTGGTATACTAGCCTGATGCATCATTCTAGGTGTCGCTATGACATAGAATGCAATATCATGCTACAGGCGATGGCATTCATTATGTATCCCTATGGTCCCGCCAACTTTGTAAAACACCTCTTATCCACAGAATGAGGTGGGTGGTGCTGTTGAGTTCTCGATGTGAGGATTCATGTTAAGCTGTCAAGGCCTCGTGAGTCCTACGTTTTTGACCCTGACCGTGGCAGTGTTGGCAATTGCTGTTAGGATTGCAACATACGGGAGCAATCGTTATTCGTAGCCTCATGGTCCCTAAACAGTTCTACTATAGTTGTCCCAAAGCCCTGTTCTAATGATTGAGGCCCTTACAGAAGGAGTTTAAGGTGTCTGGCCCCAAAGGGTTGGTCTGTTCAGGCCTCATTAAATTCGACGGGAATTCTGAACAGAGGCTGTGCTACGGACCCTGATGGGCGGAGGTGTTGAGCGTTGATGCCTCAACAATTGGAAAACCCTAAACCCTAAACCCTAAACCCTAACCCCTAAACCCCTAACCCCTAACCCTGAAACCCAAAACCCCTAACCCCTAAACTCCTAAACCCTAAACCCTAAAACCCTAACCCCTAAACCCTAAACCTCTAACCCCTAAACCCTTAGCCCCTAAACCCTAAACCACTAACCCCAAAACCCCTAAACCCCTAAATCCTAAATCCTAAACCCCAAGCCCCTTAACCCTAAACCCCAAACCCTATGGAGGTTGCCGGTTTGGGGTGTCTTTAAGGGTTCTTGGGTTATACGGTAAAAGGGTCTTAGGGTTATAGGGGTTTAGGGTTATAGGGGTTTAGGGTTTAGTGTTTAGGGATTTATGGTTTGGCGTTCCTGTTTCAAGAAAGCCGAACCAGGAGCTATTCTTGACGCATCTCAAGGACATTTGTGGTGCCTTGTCTACAGGTGTCTGGCTTTACAGTCTGCAACTCCCTAAACCCTGAACCCTTAACCCCAAAGCTGTAGACTCGCTGCAGAAAAAGGCCCTCAACAAAAAACAAGAAAAATCAAGGCCCTAAGAAATAATTAAACCTTAAGTTAAGCCAGAAGCCTAAACCCTTAACCCTAAGCCCTAAACCCCGAGACCCTAGGCAAGAAACCTTAAAGCTAAGCCAGAAACCTAGGAGAAAAGGACCTCGTCGTGTCCGCAGGCACAGTGGTGAGGGCTTGGAGGACGAAGCTGGATCCCGAGAATCGCCCCAGCCTTAGGGCTTTCGGGTTCGGGTTTTATCGGAATTTTAGGGGCTTTAGGGATTCAGGGGCCCTAAACCCTCAACCCTAAACCCTAAACCTTATAAACCCTAAACCCTAAACCCTATAAGCCAGGGTTTTTTGGGGCTTGGGCACTAAATCCGGGAGCCCTGAAGCCGCAAAAACCCCTCAACTTGTCGCTCTCCCCTTAATCCCAAAGCGCCCAGAACCCCGAAACCTGGTGAGGGCTTTAGGTTTAGGGTTTATAGGGGTTTGCGGCTTAGGGTTTAGGGTAAGAGAGAAGGTTAGGGTTTGGCTGACTTTGGGCTGTGTTGCCCATTCATTCGGCTCAAGCAGCGTTAGATCTTTTGTGCCTCCGCCCCACTCAGCGCTTGTCGCGCAGCGTCGACGGGCGCGCCGTCTTCGCCACCATGGGAGAGGAACTGCTGTGCTCCGGCTTGTACGAGATCAGAGGTTTTATCGGGGCGCAGAGAGGTGTTTGAGGTGTTTGACTTGAGGTCGTCTCTTGTCTTTGGGCATTAAGCCCTTAATCCGACTATAACCCTAAACCCTAAACCCTAAACCCTAAAACCCTAAACCCTAAATCCTAAACCCCAAGCTCTAAATCCTAAACTGAACCAGGCGCGTTCGGAACATGTCGGGGGAGGAGATTCTCGTTCTGCCGATGGAGGAGCATGGGGCGGGTGCTTTAGGCTAAGGGTTCAGGGTGTAGGGGGTTTAGGGTTTAGGGTTTAGGGTTACCCAAAGCCCTTAGCCCTAAACCCTACAGCCTGAACCCTAGGGTTCAGGGTGTAGGGGGTTTAGGGGTTTAGCGTTCAGGGCTGTTTCAGTTTAGGGTCCAGAATACATCCTTCCAAGCCCAGAATTCCGCAATGGTGGTGCGTAGTGGTGATTCCGGACATGATAACCAGAGTCTTAGCCACTCCTGGAGACCCTCAAAATATTGGAGCGCGGACTGCATCATAATCCCTGTCATCATCGTCTTCATCATCCACCTGTTATGCGCAGATTCCGGTTTCTGGCTGGTACTATTTTGTCTCCATTTTAGTTCCTTTTTGGGGTTCCCTTATAGGATCCTAAATATGAAATGGGTTAAACAAAAAAGGAACTGCAATGGAGACTATGTGCATTATAAAATAAACAAATACATAAAATCAATAAATAAATAAATAATATATAGATGCCTTTAGCCTTTATGTTGCATCTTGGGCAAAGACCTGAGTCCCAGCCTACAAAGCCATGGACACTGGACACCCCCCCCTCTCAAAAAAGAAACAAACGAAAGAGTTTAAAATAAAGGCACCCCTGAGCCCTGGTTTCGAAACCTGATTCTCTCGGCTGGACTCTGTCTCCCGTCAACACCACCTCCGTTCGAAGTGATTGATTCGCCTAAGATTTGGGGTTTAGGGCTCGGCGATATAGTATTGTTGATGATAAAAATACCGCATTACCCATAAAAAGGAATATACCATAATTCCCATAGTTTAGGGTGCTTAAGGTAATGCGAAGGATTTATATCATCAACAGTAGTTGCTCTGAAAGATGGAGCTTCATGTCTGTTGGGTGTCAGCAAGATTTCCCAAACATGGAACACGCGCTAGGCTCTCCCATGGAGCCGACCAGGAACCCAACCCTAGACCCGAACGCCCCCTTGGGCTGAGGGTTCGGTGCTTCAGGCTCGGCTGGGTTCTTGTTAAGACACCCAACTTACCAGAATGCTCTTTTTAACAAGAACCCAGTTGGGGGTAGTTATAACCCATGTTAGGGGACACATAACCCCACTTATCACTACCCATGAACCTCCAAGTAGGGCTCAGGAGTTTCCTTGTAGGGCTCTGGCCGGTCAGGGCGCAGAGCTCGAGAATAGCAAGCCTTTCCATGAGCCTTTAAGCACGGGTTTAGGGTTTAGGGTTTAGAGTTTAAGGTTTAGGGTTTAGAGTTTAGGGTTTAGGGTTTAGAGTTTAGGGTTTAGGGTTTAGGGAACTGTTACTCTGAGTACCCTATGTCAGGAAGTCCAGGAGAATATTGTCGGAGATCATCCATGGCCCGTGCTCATGTTGAAACGGTGCTCCAGCTGCATCGCTTTGCTTTGGGATGTCATTTCACAGCTGTCCCTAAACCCTAAACCCTAAGACTCTAAACCCTAAACCCTAAAACCCTAAACCCTAAATCCCCTAAACCCTTAAACCCTAAACCTCCGTAAACCCTAAACCCTACATCCCTAAACCCTCGCCAGTGTCTTCGCAGAAGGAACAGTAGCTTAGGCCTAAGCAGCAGGACCTGAGTTCTTAAAAAGGGGGATACGGTTTAGGTTTTAGGGTTTAGGGTTTAGGGATTAAGCTTTAGGGGTTAGGGGTTTTAGGGCTTAGGGTTTAGGGTTTAGGGCTTAGGGGTTTTAGGGTTATAGGGATTAGGGTTTAGGGTCTCGGGTTTAGGGGGATAAAAGCCGTGGTTCTTGGGGTCCGAGGTTTCTCTTCCTGAGCAAAAGCGGCAGCCACTGCTCCCTTCGGGCCAAATCTCGTTTCCTACCCTAAACACCGAAACACTGAACCCAATACCCAAAACCCTAAACCTTAAACCTTAAACCTTAAAGCCCTAAAACCCAAAACCCGAAACCCTGAACCCTGAACCTTAAACGCATTCGGAGCCCTACCCCCCCTTTTCTCAAGGCCCTTATAGGAACCCCAGCCCTTGCACAAGAGAGCCCGAAACGCGCTCGCTTGCATTCCCCATGGTTTAGGGTTTAGGTTTTAGGGGTTTTAGGGGTTAGGGGTTAGGGGTTAGGGGTCTCAGGGTTTAGGGCTTAGGGGTTTTAGGGGTTTAGGGTTTAGGGTTTAGGGCTTAGTCCCAAAACCTTTGCTGTACGCCCTGAATGATGGGATTTGACAAGCCCTGCATAAAACCTCAAACCCTACGCTTACACCCGAAACCCAAACTCCTAAACCCGAAATCCTAAACCCCAAACCCTGAAGAGCAGTGGAACAAAAACGCCTTATAGGACTGACTGCCTTGTATATCTTGCCAACCCTAAGCCCTGAACTCTCCAACTTTCGTGTTTAGGGTTTATTTACCTGTAGCCGAAAGACCTCCCTTTTTAAGGAGTTATATATAGAAACCATAATATAAGGAACCCTAAAAAGGTAGGTCTTTTCGGCCTATAGGTAAAGCTTCGGACCTAGGCTCTGAACCCCTGAGCGCTAGAGTTTCGATCGTGGGGGGCTGAGGGTTTTGGGCCTGCAGGCCCCCAGGGCCGTAGCGTCGAGGAGAAAACATTATTGCGTAGGACTCCTTTCATATAATATAGGAGCCTTACAAAAGTAGAATGGGGTGTAGGGGATACTACAAATATATCAATAAGGAGCCCCCAAAACCCTATTCTAGTTATGAAGACCCCTACATTATTAATATCAGATGATTAAGGACCCTATGTGGGAGTTTTTGGCTTTGGGGCTCCGGGGATGTAGGGATGTATCGTTTAGGGCTTCAGGGTTTAGGGTTTATAAGGGTTTGGGCTTCAGAGTCTAACGGTCTACTTGTATGCACTCTTTTTGGGCTTAGGGTCTTAGGGTCTGAAGGGGCTTGGGGGCTAAGGTCCCAGGTTTAGGGTGTACTGCCTGAGCCTTGCGATCCTGCAAGCATAGAAATCTAAATTTGTCGCTCAATGCAGGGGCCTGAACAAGTGGAATAGGGCTTTGGGATATATTATGCTATACTTATAACAAGGAACCCCCCCAAAATAGGTATTCAGGCCACTTTTTTTACACACCCGCATACCCAGAAGGCACTAAACCGTGTAGCCGCGCAGTGATGCGACGGGCGTAGTAGCCGTTACCAATCCTTAGGCCCTAAACCCTAAACCCCAAACCCCAAACCCTAAACCCTACACCCTAAACCCTAAGCCCTAAACCCTAAACCCTAATCCCTAAACCCTAAACCCTCAACCCGAGACCTCCCCCCAGAGGCACTTGCAGCACATTGTTGGCTACACTCGCTACAGGCAGCGGCTCGTGCAGGAGTCTCTTGTACGAGACTGAAGTGAAGGGTTTCGGGAATTGGGTTTAGGCTTTAGGGCCTTTCGGGAATCGGGTTTTAGGGTTTAGGGTTAAGGGTTTCGGGAATTGGGTTGGGGGTTTAGGGTTTAGGGCCTTTAGGGTTTCGGGTTTAGGGCCTTTAGGGTTCAGGGTTTAGGGTTTAGGGCCTTTAGGGTTTCGGGTTTAGGGCCTTGAGGTTTTAGGGTTTAGGGTTTCGGGCCAGCATTTGGTCATCCTTAAAAACAATCTCAAATTCGCTCAACCATGGACCGGCTCCCCAAGCGGAAAACCTGCAGCTCAATCCCACAGAAGTCAGGACTGATACGTTTGATGATATAAATCCTTCGCATTACCTTAAGGACCCTACACTATAAGAGTTCTCGTATATTCCTTAGTATGGGGAATGCAGAATTTTATATCATCAACCGTATCCATCTACAGGCCCTGCGTAACAATACCGTCGCACACACCGGCGGGTACATGCTCTCTAGTTTCCCTTGCCCGAGCAGACAAGAACGGATCACGCGCCTATAGACTCAGACCTCAAGCCGAGCTTCAAGACTGTTCAGGCCTGAATTTATATTAAACCCTAAACCCTGAACCCCTAAACCCTAAACCCTAGCGGGGTCCTCAGGGGGCTCGAAAAACCGTTGTAGCAGACACATCAGATCAAACTGTTTGAAGTCCACCGCGCTCCAAGATCGACAACCGAGGCCAGATGGTGTCTTGCTGAAAGATTGGGACAAGCTGAGCGGCAACATGGAGCCTTGAATTGACTAGCTAAGGGTTTTTGGTTCGGGGTGTAGTCCCCTAATTAAGCCCTAAACCCTCAACCCTCAACCCTAAGGCCTAAGCCCTCAACCCGAAGCCCTAAACCCTAATCCCTAAACCCTAGACCCTCAACCCTCAACCCTAGGCCCTAAACTCTAAACCCAAAGCCCTAAGCCCTAAACCCTAATCCTAAACCCCACAGTTCCTAGGGCTACTCGGGGCGGAGGGGCTTCCTGTGCTCATGGAGCACTTCGATTCTGAGCCTTTGCTCGGAAGGAGCAGCCTTGGCACCTGGGCGCTGAGGGTTTTGGGTTTATAGGGTTTATAGGGCTTACAGGGTTTCTAGGGTTTATAGGGTTTATAGGGTTGAGGGTTTGGGATTTTGGGTTTGTAGGGTTTAAGGTTTAGGGTTTATAGGGTTTATAAGGTTTATAGGGTTTATAGGGTTTGTAGGGTTTTTAGGGCTTATAGGGTTTATAGGGTTTTTAGGGTTTATAGGATTTAAGGCTTTTTCAGAACTTGAGGCAAGACCATCCTGCAGTTGCAAAATTTAACGTCCAAGCCCTTGTCCCTAAAGCCCCAAGTATTCAAGCACGCTAGAAATAGTTTCTGATGGCTTTTGCTGAAGGCTCTCCTCTAAGTCGCCAGTTTGGGTCGTTCTGTACCACCTCCTAACCGGCAAACCACAGAACTTGGTTCTCTTAACGGACGTGCTGTTGATGATCTAAATCTTGCATTACCTTAAGGAAGGACCCTTAACTGTGGGAAGTATGGTCTATTCCTTGCTATGTGTACTGCAGGATTTATATCATCAACTGTGTCACTCCTCCAGCCTTGAGGCTTCGCCTCCCTGCAAAGCACACGACAAGAAGCCGCCAAGAGTATCTAGGGTGTGGAGACTTTTCCCGAGAGTTGCGCAGCAAACCCAAAACCCTAAACCCTAAACCCAAAACTCTAAACTCTTAAGCCCTAAACCCTAAACCCTAAACTCTTCAGCCCTAAACCCTAAACCCAAACCCGGTTGCCATATTGAGGAGTTGCAGCTCATCCTGGTCCCGTTTATCGAGGCAACCACCGAGACCATCGACGAGCTTCTCGGCATGACTTGTTTACATGGGACAGCAACAGCTGCTGCTGCTACTACAACGTGACAACAGCAACAACTTCCACTACGACATCAACTCCTACTCCTGCTCCTACTGCTACCCCTACCCCTACCCCTACCCCTACCCCTACTCCTACTCTTACTCCTACTCCTACTCCTACTCTTACTCCTTCTCCTACTCCTACTCCTACTCTTTCTCCTACTCCTACTACTCCTAGTCCTAGTCCTAGTCCTA
>CAJNJA010014483.1:443-12176 GCA_905231915.1 Symbiodinium necroappetens | reverse complement strand
GATTTGGCGAAGTTGTGCTGCTGCTGCACGTCGCAATGATAACAATGATGAGGGGCTGTCAAGCACAGGGCTTGGCGTTTTGACGCTGTGGATTTAGGCGAAAGAAATGCAGGGATTCAAAAGGAGACTAAATCTTGGTGGCTGTCTCCTCTTCCTCTTTTTGGCTTTGTGCTTCCTGTCATGCAAGCTCCATGACAAATCCGAAGTCGTCAAACGAAGCGGTCAACCCAAACTATCGTACATGTCACCCCTTTCTGGATGCGACAGCGGAACCTTTCAACCCAGAGAACCTGATCATCATTTGATGCAATCTGCAGCATGACAGCATCATGGCATCATGGGTTTCCGAATCCTGCTGTTCTTAATAGACCATGAACATTCACGCATGCTCGCAAAGAGTGTTCTGCATTAGCATCGCACTTCCAAACCCAGCTTTGACGTTCCGACTCACAGAAGCCCTCGGAGCCAGTCTCGGAAGCCGTTTCCTGCCTTCCGGGCGAGGTTGCCGCGATGGATAGCCTCTCTTTTCACATGCAGGTCTTGTGGCGCGGCGTGTCCAGAGCGGTCGAGCGGCACGAGACAGACGGAGTTCCTTTGAACCAGCCAGAACGCGCCTGGATCTTGGTGGCTGCCTCTCCTTCCTTTGCTTCCTGGAGCGGTTCTTACCGACGTCGAAGCCCTCGCTTCAGAAGTGTAATGGGAGCAAGGCACCTTGGCGGCTTTCTTCTTCCGCTTGGCTTGGCCGTCCTGGCGAGTGCAACACAGAGCTCGAGCAAGGTGTCCGACCCTATGTCCAGCCTCCAAAACAACTGTCTCGTTTGTAAAACATTTAGGATTTTCGGCTTGGAGTGACGATTCAGGGAAGCTTGGGGGCCAGTGTGTAGTCCAATATGATACTGATGATGCGCCATGGGACCACGTACCTGCAAATGGGATCTCCCATGTCACAAAGTATCTGCCGCACTCGGGTATGAGTGCCAGAACAAGCCAAGAACCCGCCGAAACGAGCCCAGGCTAAATTACCATAGCTCATCGAATGCCCGAGTGGGTCATCGTGCGCTCCGACGGACACACCCAAATCTGCAGTCTGGACTATGGAGATGTACACGGAACTGCAGTAAGAACAAAAACGGCGACGACAAGACACGTCGTACGTTGTCGCATGAAAACGCCGGAGCATGCCGGTGCCAAAACCCACGGGACTGTTCCGAGCACGACTTGGTCAAAGTCTCCACGGGAGACCGCCCGCCGCCCGCGCCGCATGTTTACAGCGCCTTCACTCTCAACAAAGAAACACAACAACACCTCATGGTGCTACCCCTCCCCAGCTGGATCAGGAGATGGTGCCTTCCGAGCAAGGTTGCCGCGGTGGATCGCCTGGCACGACGAGGTTGGGCCCAGCATCCCTTCACTGTTCCTCGAAGACGCTACCTGGATCTTGGTGGCCGCCTGCGCTTGCTGCTTGTCTCTAGCATCCTGCCAGCACTGAGCATCTGCGGTATGTCATCAATCGCTGCTACCACCACCACCACCACCACCACCACCACCACCACCACCACCCCTGCTGCCTCCACAACAGCTACCATAATTAATTCCACTACCTGCACTACTTTATTCTACCCTGTCCCGGCCGTCGGTGTGCTTCTGAGGCCTTCGAACCTCAAGTCCCAGAAGCCCTCAGATGCCCTCAGAGCCGCTTCGCCAGCACAACCAAATCTCCCATGGCTCCTAAGGCCGAAAAACTTTCAACGCTACTCCTGTTACTCCTAGGCCCGAATTCGGCTCCACCCTGTCAGTTTGCCCGGCAGGAGGGTCGGCCGCAGCGACCTTGCACACTGGAGAGTCGAAGAGGGTTTGGACTAGACGGTAGCTCAGTTCATCTGCAAGGAAGTCTGCGCCCAAAACCCCCGTTTCGAGCACTCGGCCGTCGAGCTGACAATCCTGCAGCAGGCGGCCAATCGACATTCTGCAGAAACCGCTGTCAACTGTTCCCGGCTTAAGGAGCTGATGATCCGTCTTGTAGAGAGCAAACCGGCCCTTGTGAAGGTTTCTCCTGCTCCCGGAAAGCAGTTTTGAGCCTGTGGAGCTCGGGTTGTACTTAACTTTGAAGCATGCAACTGGCAGAAACATGGAAGATCTGCAGCAAGATCCCAAACTTTCCCCCCGTCCTCAAGGTCAGGGGTCGAGCCCTCAAAAGGGCCTTGAAGTCCTCACGCAAGGGATGGGAAGCGGCCGGACCCCCCCCCACGCAGAACCCCAAAGCTGCCTCCCAACTGAAAAGCATGGAATATGAAAAGGCCAAGGGGGCCTTTGCTCGACTAGACTCCGGACTCTCTGGGCCTCTCATAACCCTCGCCTCTACATCTCATCAAGGCATGTCGCAATGTCCCTGGCTCATGCGGATCACTCACTCCATGCCGTTGTTTTGGCATGTCTTCTGCCTTGCTGGGGCTGGACGGCTTGGCAGTAGCCTCAGTGGAAACCTCCTCCACGACACATTCCGTGGGTAACACGGGTGGGGAGGGCTTCATCCCGTGCATTGCCTGGTGATTTGCGCAGCGTTTCGATTCTCGCTCCTCTGCTCCAGCACCGTCGATAAACATATCTGTTATTATCTGTTGACCCTGATATCTGGTCGCCCAGCTCAGTCAGAAGTCAGGTTTGCAATGAACGACTGACACCTCAGTTCCCTCGACCGCTTCGCACCATTTGACTCTTTCGTGGGGCTCGGTTTGCTCGCACTGAGTTTGTTCCGTTGCCTCGAACCCCTCGCCAGGGCTTCTAGAGCTGAGTCGCTGAGCACAGAATCCTAAATGCCCAGAGTCTTCAGACTCTTGAGGGATGCAAGTCCTGCAGCAAGGGCTACAGCAGTCTCTTCTTCAATCACGCGGCCGCTTAATGCTACGAAGGTCACCTCCGAGAAACGTGGCAAGGCCGCGGCCAGAAACAGCTGCTCTTGAAGGGGCAACTCGCGGACAACAAGCTGTTGATGCCGTCGTGCTTGTTTCAGGAAAACTTCTTCTTGCAGATCCACAGCCTCCTCATTGGCATGGTGAGTGAATCCTAGTGGCAGGTCTCCCGGCATGTTTTGCCTTGCCAGCTCCACCCTCTGTCGAAATCTTTCTGGTGTCATTGGTGCAACGCCGTGAGCAGCAACGGCTTTGGAGGGCATCACTCCGCCACACACCCTCTGCGATGGTACGGCGTGTTGTTGAAGTCTAACTTGCTGAAAGGCTGCGGCCCAAACTTGCCCTTGCCTGGTTCCGCACTCTCCTCATAATACATGTCGATAGATGCTGGCGGATCTCCATCTGCTGTGTGAGCTCCTCTAAACGGACGACGTACCTTACAGCCCTGTGCGAGTATAGGACGTGCATTGCCTTCATGGCCCGCTTGAAAAAAGCTGCTCTTGCTTTGTGCGGTGGTACTGCGGCAGGCAGGCTTTTCCTGCTGGAGATGGCTCCAGCTCTTTCCTGCGCATCAGCTCGTCTACAAGACACCACGCCTGGCTCCCGAAGGGATCTGGGTGCTGCTTGACCTCCCAAAAGTGAGATACCGAAAGTGTGCCGAATCCCAGGTTCTGCTCCCGGGGCTTACCCAGATTCAGCAGCCGTGTGCGCGCATCCATGCCGTCTGATAACTGCCCCGAGGAGGGCAAGGCAGAAGCACAACCGTTGGGCTCTCAGCTCATCTGCACGGCGTTTAATCAGGGACATGACGATAGCAGAACGCGTGATCATGCAATGGAGGAGCATGCAACAGCAATTACTGCACGGACTGGCTGCGCCCAGCTGTCTTCTGAGTGCTGGCTGCGAAGTTTTGGGTTCCACAGACCTTCCATTCATACTCAATGCTCCAGGTTTGGGCAATGCTTGGCTCTGGCCTGGCTTCTTCGCTAGCACGGGGGCAAGGCAAACTCTTCAACTCCGCCAGAGGCTTCAACCAGAAAGCCGAAGAACCCCTTCCCGATGCATCCTCGTTCGACATGTCAGCAACTGCTACGCCGTTGATAGCCGCAATCTCCTCTCCTCAGATGAAGGAACTGGGCACTCGCTGTCTCATTTGGTCGTAGCCAACAGCTCCAGGCCGACACCACCGCCACCCACCCGACATGGTTTAAGTTGCGATGATGGTCTTGAAACCCAAAACACGGTGAATAACATAAACCCAATGAACCCTCCTCAACTGTCGAGAGCCAAGCCTTGAACCCAGACATCGGAAGAACTCAAGCTCCCACCGTCTCGAGAGATGACTCCTTATACTGAACATACTGGTCTCCGACTCCATCGCACATGTTCAGGCGCGGTGCCACCTTGGAATCCCACCGTGGCCGCCCAACTCCCAGGGGCGACCTCGTAAAGAGTCTAAGGACATTAACATGCTACCTCCACCCACAACTAACATGCGGCCGGCTCCTCGCCTTGCTGACAACCAGAGGCTCCGGGGGTAGGGCCTTGAACGACCTCAGTTCATTTCCGAAAGCATAGGCCGGAGTGAACCTGACTGTGCTTTGGAAAAACTCAGCTGCGGACAAGCCGATCTTTAACACCTCCTCACCGGCTTCGACCTCCTCAAACTCCTCGGGCAATCTTCCCATCATCGACTGACCCCAAACATGGCAAGAAGGCGGGCGACCTTCTACGCGTGGACCATACATGCATACAGGCACAGCAGGCAAGCTACTGCATAGTCAGTTACCGAGGGCCCTGCAGATGCTTGGAACCTGCAATCTGTCTCAGCTGACTTGCGAATGGTCTCAACTATCGCAATCATGGGGGTGCCTGATGAGTAAGGGCCGCGACTTCAACACCGACTTGAACCGCTCACCTTTGCTGGTTGGACACATCCGTGGGAACCCAAGACATTAAAAAAAACTGATCCGTGCGCTCTCTTTCTCTTTCAATCGCGCAGAGCAAATCCACAAGTGAGACTACTCGCCAGCAACCTTTTCAGCTGGTCAACGTAAAACCTCTGAACCGACCCAAATTTTCCTATGTTGAGCTAGAGGCTGTAGAGTCCTCCAAAGGTCTGTGTTACCAAAATATCTGGAATGCGTTGCCGCCAACTCTCGCTCCGTAGGATGATGATATATGTCGTGGTGTAATTGGTCAGAATCTGTTGCCTCTGATGGGCCTGGGTCATAGTGAGTTCGGCCCAATGTATGCGAGGATGGCCGGGTCGCCTCGTATGTGATTTACGACATGCATGTGCGGTTTGAAATGTCGATATATGTTCAAGAGAATCGGCGTGTCGAAGGATGTGGCCTACATATGATATTCGGGAAGGTCAAAGTTTAGGAGCGGATTCATAAGCTAATTGGGAAAGGTATTCGTTGGAACAATCTGCATCGGAGGGTTCGACAACTTTGTGGTAGAAGGAGCTTTTAATGCTTAAAATTTGTCGTAAGACCTTATAGTGTAATTTGCTTAGCTTTGTGACGTGTGAGCGGAGATAAAACTGCGATTCCGAGCCATACAGCAAAATCGCCAACACAATCTGGGAGTAAACTAAGGCGGCATATCGTTTCTTGGCATCCGCCTTGGATGATGGGTTATAAGTTGGCATGGCTCCCAGATAATCCACGTGAAGTTTGGGATCTGTTCGTAGCTCTTTAGGCAGATATGGGTCATGTTTGGAGAAATCACACTGGGAAGGGAAGTGCGGGAAATCTATTAAGTAGATGGAGAGATCAGAGTTGATAGTAAGTAGTTGACACTTTTCATGGTTAAGGGACATGCCCCTCTTTACCGAGTGGGCCTGTAAGGTATGGAGAAACCGGTGTAATGATAATCTTGTTCGGGAAAGTAGTACCGCATCGTCCGCATATTCCACATGTGTTAATCTGAATCTGACGTGAGAACCGAGGGTCGGGGACCGTCGTACGTGGCAGTATAAGCCTCATATGTATCATGGAAGAGCACGGACGAGGCAATTATAAACAGGTAAGGTGACAATGGACATCCCTGACGGATGCCTTGCGCAATTTTTTTTGCGGCGAGACTCGTAGCCGGAGTCCTTGACCGTAAAGTGGCAATCTTGGTTTATAAACAATATCGGATCAGCGAACTTTTGCGGCACTCCCATGCGGAGCAGCGGATTTCTTAGCGCTGAGTGCGCTACCGAATCAAAGGGCGCGAAAACCGACCTGAATCGGAGAAATGCGATCGTCGATGGCCGCTTTGAGGCGGGATTGTAACAAGCACGCATAGACTTTATAAACCAACCGTGTTGACTAAACAAATGGGGCGGTAACTTGTAGCAAGAATGGGGTCCTTTTTCTTGCCTTTAAAAATCTCACAATGTTTGCTACTTTCCATGATGAGGGGGAGTATGGTCTCAAAAAGGCCTTGTTAAAATGTGGCAAGAGTACTTTACGTCCCTTTCGAGGGGCATATTTCCATATTCTTGCAGGGTTTATTGGCCTTGGTTGACACTTGCCCATTAGGTTTGCGAATACCTGTGTGCGTGGGGCATAGTCACAGTCTTTTCCGAGATATTTCAAGGTGGACCATTGTTTCGAGGGTGGGCCTTTACTGTTCTGCAGAAGATTATTGCACAGATGAGTGTTTGTTATCCTTCCTGGCCCGGCGCTTAACGGCTTTGCGTAATTGCTCTGGAGGAACGCGTGGTCCTCAGGTGGGGCTGTTGCTATACGATCGATAAGCCGTTTAGTGGGATCAGATAGATACTCGCGCATGTAAGTTGGTCTTGTTTGGTTCTCGGAGCAGCTTTGATTGCCGCCTTACGTAAAATGGTGGCTTGTTCATCGAGGGAAAGAAGGTCAAAGGCCGGGGGACTAGCAAGCATAATGGTTTCACGGAGTTGTGCGCGCGCCAAGTGGGAATGCCTTCCAATGCTCGAGGAGTGCGTTATGCCACGCTTGGCTAAAGTGTCAGCGCGCTCGTTGCCTATGTCCTTCAATTTTGAGGAGCTATATATGAATGAGTGGCAGGAGGTGCTCGATGACAGTACGGATTTGGGTGACGAGGTACCGGGCTGTTTCGGGATGGCGAATCCAAGTAAAAAATCACAGGCTAGTTGAGAATCGGTGTAGAGACGAAAGCGTTATTTCCTGGAGCTATAGTCCAAGGCCTCCATGAGGGTTTGCAGTTCGGCCGTACTGTTTGAACGTCACGTTTTGCCCCACGGGGCCCCAAACATCTATCCAGGAAGTCCCATGTTGGATAGTAAAGCCCCAACCGGCTGGGTTTCCCACAGATACGTTGTATTGGTTTGGGCAGGACCCGTCCGACGTTCGTGGCTTCAGGTATTGGGTGGGAGCACAATGCGTGGGTTTTGGATTTTAGTGCCTGTGAGATGTGAAGTTTTCGGCAAATGCCTGTTGGAACTTTACTTGATCGTCTTTGGTGCGTGGTGGGGTAATTGTAAGTGGTGGTTTCTTTGGGGGTTTACGGAACAAATCAAATGAGATCGTAAAAGAAGAGGGGAAGTGCCTGTGGAACCAAGGCATAGTCCACGTCGGTTTGGTGCACGTAGCCCTGACGTTGTGGAGCGCGTTTAATGGGGTGGTCTAGACACGCAAAATCCGCGTTGATAGGTTGTGTCGGGTTACCCTCGGGAGAAGCGGAAATTTCCCTATAGGATATCAGTTTGGAAACCGGTCTGGTATGGATAGTCGCTATCGACCATAAAGTCCAGCAGTTTAGAATAATTGGTGGTATAGGTATCGTCTGCAAGCGGGCCGCTGAGGAGCACCGCTTTGCCTATGTGCGTAGAGATTTCCTCCAAGTCAGTGGGAATGATTCGGGCTTTTAAATCGCCCATATCTATGATAAGCGCAGGTCTGGAGAGGTTGTCATGTACGTCCTTTAGTTCATCCCAAAACTTGCAGGTCGGTCAGCAAAGTTGATATCCAGATCAACTAGCTTGGCTTCAAACTCAATCATGTCTTCCTCGTCTTCAGTCTTCGGTTTCTTTGGTGGGGAACTCGGCAAAGCTTTGGCCTTGGCCTCTTCTTTTTGTCTTTGCCATTCACGGAAGGCTGTTAGCTCATCTTGTGCAATCTCTGCGGCAGGCGTACTGGGCGCACGCAGTGATGTTCCCGCCTCTGGCGGCGGTGGAGCTTCTGCGCCTGGGGTCTCTTGGGACTCCGGCTCTTCTTTCTTTGCCATGGCTGCGTCGGCCATGGCTGTTGAAATTAGGAAAAGCTTACGGGGAGGGGCACCAGCTAGAACACATCAGACCTAGAAGAAAACACGCTGTGAAAAGCAAGTCGGGCACGGGACTGCGGAAGTAAAGTCCTAGTCCGAGCTGTGAAGACTGCGAGGCACTTGCGCAACTGCTGCGCGGGCGGCGGGTCCTAGGACCCTTCTCTGTGCTTGTGCCAAAAGCCTACTGATCCATACTGCACGGTGTAATTCCGGCATGGTACAGCCGAGCCTAGGCTGGTACAGAACCGATTCGCATTCATGTTCGTGGAGTGCAGCATAGTGCTCAAAACATGGCGCAGAACATGTGGCATGACCCTTACCACAGAGTGGCTATTTGTTGGCCTGTGGTTGACTGCACAGGTCTGAAGTCTGTTTAAGCGACGTGGCAATTGCAGGAATTGTGGCATTGCAACTGTGCAGTTTGCTCACTGCCGCTGCTTGACTTCTGCACGTTATGATACGGTATGTCATTCTATCAAGCACCATGGCAATTGCATCTGATGTCCACGCATGCTTAGGGTGTCGACCTGGCAGATTCAAGCACCACGCAAAGGGCATCAGCTTTTACGCAGCCGAGTGTGTGGACTTGGCTGGTTTCAAGCATCATTTGTGGCAAGCTGATGAGCAGCTGAGCTGCTTGTCATGGAGGCCACGTCCTCGTCGTTGAGGGCCAGGATCTCTTCACCTGGACTCTTCATCACTCCCTGTTTTTCCGAAACATCGCGGAATCCAGGGACTGGCGACTTCTTGCAGCCGAAAGAGCCTCCGATGAAGCCCACGGACTCAGCCCAGGTGCCAGCAGCCACCTTGTTGACGACGACGGGCTCGGGAGGCAGGTTGTGGAAGGACCTCCAGCGCAGCGCCGCAAAAGGGAAGTCGGGAAGCTCCGAAAACATCGAAGCCAAAAAGGAGGCCCGGGCAATCCGATTTTTGACACCTCCGGGCCAACCTCAACTTCCTGGACGAGGTCATCCTGCTCGTCCTCCTCCTCCTGCATGCCGTGCATCACTGGTAACATCAGGGCCTGCAGCACCTTCTGAATACCAGATGGCTATCGGGACCAACGAGGTATCATGAGCTTCTCACTGGAAAGGCACCGTGCGCCATGGCCAAACGGAACTGCACCAGAACTGCACCAGAACTGCACCAGATCGCGCTATTTAGTCGACGATGCTCGAAGACAGCGTCAGGGAAGTCTGCACCGAGCTCTTGCTAAGGCCACGGCTTCTGCAGGCTGCTGAAACCTGCAAGTGCCGCTAAAATTGGGAGTAGTCAATCTGACCCACTCGGCACTTGAAAGCCACAATCAAAGGCAGGCAGCAGGCATCTACCTTCCCCTTCATGTTGTGAGTTTCCACACGAAACCCTCGAACTGCCCATCGTAACAACGTAAGTCCGTAGAAGTGTCCGGTCCCATAGCCAAGCAAAGCTCACGAGGCCTTAGCACGAGGGGTCTTACGCGAAGCGCCGCCTTAAAGTCCTGCAGGTTTTAGGCTTTGAAAGGCTTTGTATACCGGTTTCAGAAGAGTCTCGGCAGTAGAAAGGTGCAGTTGAGAAGAGGCTGGTCTACCAGATTCGCAGCCTACCGGCTGAGGTGCTGCAGGCTTGGTGGAGGGGGTTCCTGGGTTCGGGTTTGGGCGGCCGCTGGGACTCTGTGGTTTGCATCGTGTTCTCGAGCGGTGGGGCTCGGGTTGCGGCGGACTTTGGCGGCGGAACGTGCTCTCCACATCTCCCCTTCTTTATCACGGCTACTGCATCCTCCCACTGCCTGCCATTCTCACCGTTTGAAATGGCACTGTGGTGCATATGTTTGCTCCTTCTTTTCTTCGGCTATCACCGGCACCAACTCCTTGCAGGGCACTCCTCGCTGGACATGGCGATGGTCGATTCCCCGTTCACCACGATGATCTCCTCTCCTGCGCAGGAAAGCCGAGGGCCGAGGGCCAATCCCCGCACCTCCAAGCTCAGAGCTCCTCCCAGGAAGCCGACCGACTCTGCCCAGCCGCCCGTAGCGACCTTGTTGACGATCACTGGCTCCGGAGGGAGGCTTTGGAAGGACCTGGGTTTCAGGGAGGCAAGAGAGCAGGCGTCATCACGGTCCAGCCGCGCCAGAGGGCGTCGTGCAGCAAGCGGGACGAGAAGTAATAATCGCACAAACCTACAGAAAGCTCTCTTTTTGAGCATTTCCTGGGAAGTGGAGCCCCGGAATCTTCTGTCAATAGTCAGCTGCATCCTGAATGCAACACCTATCACCCCAGTTGCCCAAGAGGCCGGTGCATTTCAAGTTTGGCTTGTGTTCGACCTCTTCGCCGACAACATGAGTCAACTTGCATGGACCATGGTCCAGAACATACCAAGGCAGCAAGCCCACCGGTCGTGCAGTCATAAACATTCCGAGTGCAATTTTGGGGTGCCCGGCATTCCAAGTTTGTCGACGTCCGAGCTTGCCACTGCGGCTTGTAGAGGCTCCTGACATCGCTGGAAGCGACGATTGGGCTCTTTCTTTTCACGCCGCGTGCCTCCTCAGGATCGTCCGAGATTCGGAACCTGCTCGGAAACGCCGCGAAGCGGCTTAACATCAAGAAACTGCAGGAGCCGTGTCCAAGAGGCCTGAGAGTCAGCGGCCGTGCTTCGAGGGCTGCCCGGAACTCCTGCAAAGCCCAGGGCTCCGATCTCTGCAGCATGCCTTCTACCAGACAGTGGCAGTGCTCTCCTGCTGCCTCATGGTGGCGACGTCAAGTCCGTTGATGGCCACGATCTGCTGTCCTTGTCGACCCCGGATGGCCATGTGCAGCGAGGGGTCTCATGAAAGTGCAAGCTCCATGTTCTGTGTGAAGACAATGCGACCCGAGGCTCCGCCCTGGATGCCTCTATCGGAGCCCCAGGTGGCAGGCGCGACAGTCTGCACCACCACTGGCTCCGGTGGCAGGGACTTGAAGGACCTGGGAAGCGAAAGGAAGGGCACGTTCGACGAGTGTCTTCTGCCTTTGGGGCTCCTGCAGGCCGATCTTCTGCACCTCAGGTCCCGCCTCTGCATCTTGCAGCTCGGCCTCGGAGGAAGAGAGTCCAAAGCCAACGGAGCCAAGGAGCTCTCGGGGGCCCTGGCCCGGATGGTCACCTTCACCGGCATCCGCCTTTGCAAAGCATTGAAAGCGCGCGAGGCTTCAGAACACACGACGCCAGCCCACGCACCAGTTGGCCACCAATGCTTGTCTTCTGCCGCTGTCATGAGGCAGGAAACCCATACATTATTGGTGAAACCCAGAACATGGCATTTCGCCAATCCTGGATAATCTTCTGGGCAGGAGCCGCGATGTCGCTCAGTGTCATCATGAGCAGCACATCTGACGTGCTCGGTCTCGTCATGCTTTCGGATCGAAGTCGTCAAAGTCACCAGTAAACTCGACAGTGTCACCCTCTCTCACTCCGACATCTGCCAAGGTCAGATGTGGGTACAGGCGCTCCCTGTAGGCTTCACCACCCTGCCGCCGGAAGACGTATCCACCCTGGGATCGGATGGAGGTCGTCAACGTTGGCATGCCCACTTCCTCTCCGAATTTCC